>DWNE01002314.1:0-19193 GCA_018249875.1 Cecropterus toxeus | reverse complement strand
AGTTTAGGCTCTGCGATGTTTAGTCAGTACGTGAGTGAGTGAGTGAGCATCCTTTCGCTTTTATATATATAGATATACGATCTGGTCAGTGTGGCCCACACGCACAAAGATTTGGATGAAAAATTCTAATATACGAATGAAATTAAAAGTGAAAATGAAGTATAGACTAACAATCTTATGGCTTTCGTAAGGCTATGTCTATCTTTTTTATCTGAATTACTATATAAAACTTTTATGACCTATGTTATTACTTTGTTTATGATTTCTTAAAAAATAAGGACATAATGGTCAAACACATTTAAGGTAAAAGCAACGATAGCAATTCTTGTTCCTTACACAACGTAGTTGAGAATAAATATATAAAGAATCCATGTGTATATAAAGGGGTTTGTGTACACGTGGCAGAAGCGAAACTTAAATAAAATACTACAAACATAATAGATAAGAGTATTAAGACTTTACAAAAATCGATTAAATAATTACTACCACTCATATTCTAACATTTTTAGAGCTTAAGTTTGGTATATGCAAAATAAGATTTTTTTATCATTTAGAATGAAGTAGCAAACGTGCATGCAGCACCTGATGGTTAGTGGTCTCGCCACCCATAGACATCTCTAAGCAACTTCATATAGAAGAGAGTTTCAATCTGAAGTGGATCATACATGCGTTGTTAGCTCCCAACGACTTAAATGGTCGCTTCATATACAAATGAGGTGGCAGCCACACCCTTCCATCGAAACGTAAGAACTGCTTCACGATAAAAATAGGTGTAACGCTACCAGCGCCCTCCTCAGTCGAACTGTACTGGTTCTACCACCCGGTAAATGGCATCTAGCTCACTATCTCAAATTAATTTCTATCTGTATTCTAATATTTATTCCCATGCATAGTGCACGTGTACACACCCAAATACACAAACACCAAGTTAAAATAAAAATTTAATTATTCTGTTGAAAAGTTAAATGAAATCAGAATTGGGTAAACTGAAAAATTGTTTGCAACTTATTATTTACATGGACTCAGACACGAGTACTTTTTTAAAAACAAAACCGTGGAGTGGAGTGGTGGAACCGTGTTTGCCGTTGGAGTAACTATTGGATTATAAATTTGAATAAAAACTGTATTATGCAGTACATACTCAAAGTGGTTTTGAAGTACCTTTAGATAACAACACAAACCAAAAGTGAAGTAAGGTAAAAGCATTTAATTAAAATATTATTATTTTACATTATTGAAGTACAAAACGAACATGCAGTCTTACTAACGATAATGAGATGCAACCTTTGAACTATTGATACACAGAGCACGGTGAGCGCTAATTCTCACCGGGAAAGATCCCAAAACGGGCATCGCGCTTGAAGGACTCCAGTTGCGTTCCGTTGGAGATCCCGGAGTCCTACACACAGCGCTGAGGACGGCCAACGTGAGGTTTTAGAGCGGTAAAAATCCCACATAACGCGGCGTCGCTCCCACGGCGTCAGGTACCTTTAGAAGGTTTCGCCTCGAAAAAAAGGACTAGTGGAATACCTCATATGCCTCTTTGTATAAATTTAAGATTAAAAAAAATGTATCTGCGTAAATAACGGTGTTGTGAAGTACCGCCCTGCTGGTTTGAATTTAAGCGAGACATTATATAGAATTATTTGGGGCAGTTTAAGTTAGTTCTCAGGCATTTATGGCCAGTCTACCATAAACTCTAGTCGAGTTCATTACAGATGATGACAGTGACTACTGACCGGTCATTCAGGTGAACTGCAAGCTTATTTGCTTGCTTGCTTTATAAAAATAACCAAGCGAAACTCTTAAAAACATTTACATTACAAGCTAAATAACAACAAATTATTGGAAACAACAAATACAAATGTTACGGAAACCGCGGTGCAAACTTTCGAATAGCGGCCATCAAAGGCTTTGCAATATCTGACCTAAATTTTCCCCTACATAAACGAAGTAAGACCGTGTTTACCCTCTATCAAAGAAGATTGGATGTTTTTCGTATTATATAAAAAACTAAAACTGAAGTTAGTATTAGGTATATTTCTTTTTGAAAAGTTATTAAGTATAAAGTTCGATTTGAAATGATGAATTTAGATTTCTGTTTACGGTCTCTTTGTCTTTGTGTGCGTCTATGATACCCATGACGTAGGAAAGTTTCTTAGTATAGGGGTTATGACTATATAAAGCGATATTATTATTAATGCAACAAAGTTCTAAGTTGGCTGTTTTTAAAGAACTTAACTTCTTGCTGACTGAAGAAGTCTTTAACTAAGACTCCTATTCTATGTGTGGTTGATAATAGAAGTTTATATTGGACGCAGATGATTTTCAGCTGATCAACTGCATGCTCGTTTAATATTTTACATGTCAAACCTTTATTGTCACTTCTAGGTAATGGTATCCTTTAAAAATAAGAGTATTAGGCAATAGTTAGTGCATTGGTAGACACAACATACCTTTGAGTTCTTTTTTTAAGAACGTGTAGTATAGTTGTTTTGACGATGTTTTACTTTACCTACTGTAAAGCTGTAAGAATTAATTTCTAATACGCACATCATTTTTTTTTAAATCACTATGGCATGGACTTGAACCTTGAGCGGCCGAATTTTAACCATTAAGCTGTTACTGCGCGTAATACTTAGTTTCTTAAAAAAATACTACAAAAAAATCGTATGGTACAAGGACTTCAAGTGCTACGTATAAAGCCTAAAGTGATATATTGCTTTGTTCTCAAATTCTAGTCCGAAATACAACTGTGTCGAGAACTCGTATTCAAAGCAAGTGGCGTTGTGGCGTCATAATTTTCTATTTTTATATGAAGTAGGGACGTAAATTCCAGTGAAAATGTAAGAACCTCGCCGACCCTAATTACGATAATTACTTGGTACCTTGGTCGCGCGGTGTTTTAATTTTGTGGCCAAATAGCAAAATACCGGCAAAATGCGAGTCTAACTCGCGCACGAAGAGTCCCGTAGCACCTTTAAAAAACGACACAAAACTATGTTTGTTATATGGGAGCCACTTAAAAAATATTTTATTCTGTTTTTAGTTTTTTTTATTATAGTGGCAACAGAAATACGTCATTTGTAAAAAAATCAACTGTCTTGCTATCACAGTTAATGAGATACAGCCTGATGACAAACAGACGCACAGAAAGACAACGGAGTCCTAGTAACAGATAGTTTTTATCCTTTAAGTACGGAACCCTAAAAACGGTACCCTTATAATTTCATCCTGTCCGTCCATATCTTTGGCCGTTACGGTACAAAAATGCTTTGAATAAAATACATCATGTAATTTTTGAGTTTTTTTTTTTTGTAAAATAGTATATAAGTATTAAGCGAGCTTGCTGTTTCCCTGGTGGTAAGTGACCACCGTTATCCATGGACATCTGTAATCAATCATTGAGAAAACAAAAGAGTTGAACTTGAGATTGACTATAGACTATGCGTTACTATCCCCGAGAACTAAGTTGGAATGCCTCTGAAGAGTATGTCTCTCTTACCGCAACTTCAGGCTATAAAGTTGCCTCTTTAAGTGTGGTGATTACATGAGGCGTAAACTTATTTTTGTTGTCGGAATACTTACTGTACATTGTTTCTCAAGGTCTTAGCTGCGTTCATTCTTCTTTTCAAATAATATTAAAAGAAACACATGAAGAAGTCATTCCAAATTAAAATCATGGTGTGTGGAAGGTTAATATGAGGTTCTTCATCTTAGAGAATGGTTGTAATACCAAAATGCAAATAGGTATGAAATTGTCCAGGATTGAGGATGTAAGGGGTAAAATGGGTAATTGTGCTTTTAATACAGAATTCGAAATTACGGAACTTGTACTATCGCCCGAGATTACGGATCACGATTAAATACGATTATTGTACGCCTCGCCCAAATTTACCCTTAAACCCTACGGATTTTCCAATCGACGCCCTTTGGGGTAAATAAACCACAATCAATTCATTGATTCCAATTTTGAAGGATTGTGGGAATTAACCTATAAATTTTCATTTTGTTGGCTTGGAAATAAAATGTTCTTTGTATTCGAGAATTTGGGAAATTTTATAATCACGAAGCGTTATAACCCCGTTTATTTTATTTTCAGGAGGAAGATCCAGTGTTCTTTATTTTAATGTCCTTATGGTGCAATCTCATTATTTTAACTGAGGGAAATTAGGAATGAGTGATAGCCAATGCTAAAACTCGTCCTTTCAATCGAGGATTCGAGGTTCAAATCCCAGGCCGCACCACAGATTTTTTATGAGCGTTAAAAAGATATTATCACTGCTTTACGGTAAAAGAAAAATTATGAAGAAACCTAGGCCTGTTGAACGTCTAGCAATTCGCACTTGGCCAACTGGCTCGCGTTCCCAACAGAAGAACAAGAATTGTTTGGCGAATAAGAAATTAAATTAAGGATATCTGACGTACATCGGAAAGTGCTTAATACATTTATCCGTAAAAAAATACACAATTTGTTTTCAAAACGTTTGATAAGTACAGTCACAAGTAAATACATATATATATATATATATATGGTTAAGGGCTCGGCAGCAAAACATCTATCCCAAGAACTTGTTCAATAATATCTGTTTGCACAAATGCAGCAAAAATATCTGACATTAACAGGCAGCATAATCAAGTGACAATAAATGCAATAAAATTAAAATAATGTGATTAAAATATATATCAAATAATTGTGATTACCTGTCGCAGCAAAAAAAAAATAACTATATTGATTCCATAATAAAAAATCAATTTCCAGTTATTATCTGTCTTGTCTTTGCTTCATTAGTGCAGACAGATATTATTGAACTCGTTCTTGGGACAGATATTTTTGCTGACGTGCCTATAGTCATATATTTATGCTCGTGACTGTACATTAAAAGTACTCGTATGTAGAATAGAGATCGCTTCATTAAAATCCTTTTACTGAGCGTCAACATCTCCGATCATAGCGTTAGCTTATAAACTTCTGTACAAAAGATTTTAAGAAAATCTGTAGTAAAAGGCATTTGGGGATGACAAGGCAGCTCTAAAATCGCTTCCATTATCCTAAAAACAGCCTTCGGGATCTTTTGTATTGTATAGAAATCGGATAGCGATAATTTATAAGGTTGTGTGACTTGAAAATTATACCTCAAACTTTCGTGCCCAGATTATTATGAATTTTGAAAGAGTAGAGCGGAGAATTATGGACATTTAAGTGAATAATGGAGTACTCATAAGGTCCATTCCTCATTCATAATATAATCAAACAGTTGACATATTAAGTTTAATAAATATTATAATTTCGTTTGACAAACTAATCGATAAATGGTTTAAGTATGGGCTCTCAAAGTGAAGATGCCATAGGTACTTGAATCCTTGTGTATTTTAGTTACATGCATATTGGAAATTAATTATCAGCGTGAAGTATTAAAGGAATATTAGCGCATATGAATACAATGACAAGAAATTTCTATAAATTGAAAAAGAAGTACATAATCTGTAAGTGAAGGATATGGCAAAAATACTCAGGTCTTCTTTGACGACCGGCCACCGAGTCCTCTAGAGGGCTCTATAAAGACTGAAAGCATAAATCTTCTATACTTTCTTTGGTATACAAAACTTTGTCTCAGTTCCCGAAGGACTAACCGAGTAAAGTGCGAAGCTCTGGATATGTCACCTTACCTCCCCGAGGGAGTCTGAAGTTAGCTTGGAGTAGCCCATACTCATACATCATATTTTATGAAGAAAAATGGTTGCGAGAACAAAATTCTTACACAAATTCTTGTTTGCATATTATTATGATCATAATCTTAAGCTGTTACCGCTCTCATGAGAGTATTATAAGGATTTCTTAAAATGCTCGCTCGCTTATAAATGAGGCAACCATTTTAACTCTTGGAATCGGTAACGCGTGTGTGATCGACTTCAGATAGAACCTTTATATGAAGTTGCTTGTATTTATGGGCGGCAGTAACCATTTACCATCAGGTGGACTGCATGCTCGTTTGGTACTTTATTTTTATAATAAAAATGTATGAAATCTCAGACACTCAAGGTATTTCACAAGTCAGTTAAATATTGAAGAAAATCTTTGATGTTCTCCTCTGTACAAAAGTTTATAACTAGAAAGTCGTACTTGCTCGAAATTCTCCTTAAGTATTCATCTGCCGAACGACTGATTCAGAGGCATTTGGGGCGCTCTGTTCACTTGATAAATCTTTCTAACTCCGTTCTAAAGCTTCTGTAGTGTAGTGAGAATACATTTGAAGTTTTTTACTAGATTTTAACTTGATTTATGTACGTGTAAGTCATGATTTTTAAGTCTATTTAGAACTACATAGTTATTTTTAATTGATGTCAACATAACATCGATGTCGAACAATATAATTCGACAGATTTTTTGCGAGCGTAATGTTACTACATAAAAAATACTTTTCAAGTAAGTACATACATCATTATATACTTATATTATATATGGATTTGTTTTAATCAGACTGATTTTTTTTGTTACCTACGCTAAATAAAATAACAGATCTACAAAATATATCTTTTGAATGGAATATAGACTGAATTCTTTAAATTAAATTTAATATTTGTAGTATGATGCCATATTAAACACTGACAAATAGTCCGACAATTTTTTTAATACATATCGGCAGGCCATTCACCTTCTTATTCAAATGAGTCCTCTAATTTATCATTTTTGCACTTTCATCTCTTATAATATGTATGGCTTTTTAATAAAATGAACTTATTTCAATTAATTAAGTCCTCGTATTGCATTGGCAACGTTGCCATACAAATTTCTGCAATAAACCCTCTATCTATACTTATTCGTGTATGACCCAGAAACGAAATCGATCAATAAGAAAAACGGCCGAAACTGTGACCAATATGAAGTAGAACAAGTAAACACATCTTTTTTATTTTTTTATTTTATAATTATTACCTTATGGTAAGTGATTACTGCCGCCTATGAACATATGTAAGCAACTTCATATAGAACAGGGGTTCTATTTGAAGTCGACCACAGATGCGTTACTACTTTCGAGGACTGAGATGGCCGCCTCATATAAAAGTGAGCCGATAACCACATCCTTCCACCGAAACGCAAGAACTGCTTCACGCTAGAAATAGGTGTGGCGGTGGTACTTCCCCGGTCGAACTACATTGGTTCTGCCATCTGGCAAAAAACATCACGTAAGTTTGTATATCTGGATGTACCTAGAAATTTATTTTGCCCGAAGGCTGTAATATACGCGAGTACGCAACTCTCGGATTGAAGTCACGTTTTGTAGGCTGGCGACGGGTTGACGTTGCTACCGGGTTAAGGTTTAGGGGTCAACAGTACAGTTGAAGTCACCTTTTGTTATCAATACAATGTTTATTTATCACCAAATAACAGAAGAAATGAAATATAAATACTTTATTTTAGGTAGAAAAAATATTGTAACTGACATGTATGTAATGGCCGGGGGCACTTACAAATTTGTCTGTCGCACTATCGGATTAAAACACAACCTCAACTGAGAAGATACGGCAAGAAACTCGGCGGGTTTTATCTGTATTTTTTTTTATTTTTTTAACTATTACATTTTTAAATAGCAATGAAAGCTAGCTCCAGTAAATTGCCTTACATTTCACTACACATGAGGCTTGTTTGGCATAATACACTACACTTTGAAATTCACTTAATTAACTATTAAAATATATATTATATTACTACCTTTTGCCCGCGGCTTCGCTCGCGTTAAGAAGTATTAAAATTGACAAAGTTTCATACAAACTTTCATCCCATATTTTATCCCCTTGGGGGTAGAATTGATAAAAATCCTTTCTTAGCGAATGTCTACGCCCAACGTCTACATGCGTGCCAAATTTCAGCCCGATCCGTCCAGTGCTTTGGGCTTTGCGTTGATAGCTCACTATGTCAGTCAGTTAGTCACCTTTGAGTTATATATATTTAGATTGCCTAGTCCCAAGC
The DNA here is from genome assembly GCA_018249875.1 of Cecropterus toxeus. NCBI lineage: Eukaryota > Metazoa > Arthropoda > Insecta > Lepidoptera > Hesperiidae > Cecropterus > Cecropterus toxeus. The sequence goes on along the minus strand of DWNE01002314.1, from coordinate 11,221 downwards.
TGTATTGTCTTTTATGTAATCGAAAATTTTAATAAAATATTTTAGAATAATCAGTCAATATTTTAAGTAGAGTATCCGGTATGTTATAATTTCGTGTTTTGAACGACACATCGCTACTTTGCAGGAATAACCGTAAATGAAGAATTCATCAATTATAAGTTAAGATAGAAATTGTATTATTTCAGGATTGAAAACATTTTTCTTTTATTTTTGCAGCGACATGAAAAACGGCGATGTTATCCGTGTAGGTAGTTTGGTAAATGTCATAGCGACAGGCCATTTAGACAGCACATTCTTACTTTTTCTTCAGGGCATTTACGCGTCTGTGGGCAGACTCGAGTAAGAATGAAACTAGCTGTACTGCACGGCTTCTCCCATAAAAAATTAATAGTAGTAACTTTTAATAGAATAGGTGTATGTTAATGAAATAACGACTAAATATTACCTCAAGATTTGGACTAGTTTTTCAATCCTTTATACTGATCAATTCAATTCAGTAGCAATTTGAGGCTTTTAAAATACAGATAAACAGACAGCCAGAAAAAAATATTATTAACAATTTTCATTTTTATTATATGTTACATACATATGTATGTGTACCTATGTATCTGCATTAGCGGTATAGAGCACGTTGTGTATTTGAAGTTCAAAGATCAATTAAGTACTAAGAACTTGGATGGAGTTCATGAAAGTGAGCCATTAACTACACCTTTCCTACACTATAAATAGGTGTGACATACTTTAATTTCATTAAAACGGTTATAACATACTTTAATTAAATTTCATGGAGTATGTCCTATTGTTACTATTTAAAAGGCCGTCGTATCGTCATCGTGGCCCGGGCCTTACACAGCTCCATCGCTGACCTGATTACTCGACATTTGTGAATGCCATACAGACACACAATAGATCCGTCCCTTATTGTAACAACCACTAAGCCTTGTACTGGATAATCATAGCATATACCGTTATGGACGTCGAAAATTCCTTATTCGCGTTATGCGTTGTAATATTTAAGCATATAGTGCAACTTTTTTTTAATTTCTTACTGAGGAGCGATATAAAATTACGAAATAATAATATATGCAATCTACGTCACTAGCTTGCCTGGTGTAATATCTAATAATACATAAATAACTTTTGATATTTAAATCTAACAATAAGACAGATAAGCTGTCAGATGGAAGGAATTACCATCACCTAAGGATGCAACAGATGCAGAAGATGCGGAAGAGTCCCCGATCTATTGTAGGCTTAAAAGAAGATATCTTTGGCATGTTTTTGAAGAAGCCCATGTCATAGCGCATTGGGAATGTCTCAGGAAGATGTTCATTAAAAATGTATGCACGTCTGTGCCAAGAAGGAACATGCAAATCGAACCATAAAGGATCGCAACGAGGTCAGAAGTGTTGATGGAACTTTATCCTTCAGCAACTGGAGGTAGATATAGGATAAATTAATTTAAAGTAGAATATAGCAGCGATAAAGCTCTCGAAGATAAAAAACGGACAGAGCCTTGCCTTTAAAAATCTTTTAAAAAATATTTTGCTATTATTTAATTTTTTATCATTTTGAAAAAGCAATTGTTTTATATAAAAATATTTTGCTCTTATTTAGGTTTTTATCATTTCGAAATAGCAATCGAGCATATAGTCAACCTGATGGTAAGTGGTTACTACCGCCTATGGACATCTGGAAGCAACTTCATAAAGAACCTGGGCTGCGTTCAAAGATACGTTGCCATTCCCGGGGACTAACATGGTCGCCTCACATATAAGTGAGCCAGTAACCATACCATCCCATCGAAACGCGAAAATTCCTTTACGCTGTTAATAGGTAAACTGTTCACTGTATATCTTACAGTTACGTATACATTTGTGCAGTACACATGAGGCAGTATACTTTCTACAGCTGAGATATTTGGCTCACATATCCGAAATTACATTATACCCTGTGTCAGATATTCCATTGTTCTTTATTGACTATGCCTCGACGGTGAGTGGGGATCTTAATGTGATGTATGTGCTTGGAATACTAACTATTCCTTGTTTTATTGACTTTTATGTTCGTCCCCTCTAACCTTTTGTTAGTAATACGTTATTTATGTATCATACTAAGATTAGGAACCTAAAGATGGTAGAATGCGTCATAGTTATTTTGTAGGAAATTGATTTTTATTTTTTTTATTTACAAATTGTTTTTATTTTCTTTATGGGGATAATTATTCTCTACATCGGGTTGATGTTCGATCAAAGGACCGCGATTAGATACGACTAAAAGCTTCCTAAGTGTATAATTTATCCAAGCCAAAAACATTCCGTAAAAAACTAGCCAAGTCTCGATGGAGCTGCTTGTTTATCTCTAAAAAGTAATGAAATCTAGAAAAAGTTGTGGCTAGTCTCAGGTTCTTACTGCGAATTACTTATTATTATAGTTATTGTTGTGTGACTTCGCCGTTGACTTGTACCCAATAACGTATAAAGAATGTTAAGTCTTAAGTCTACCCAGTAAATGTTGAGACTCAATATGCGGACAATAGTGGGTACAAGTCGCTTACGATTTTGCATTTGCATCTGAAAAGATCTACAAAAAATCACTTACAGAGTAATTACAATATATTATAACAAACAATACTAACTAGAATAGTATAATGTGGGTAATCACCTAAATTACCCACATCATACTGTCTTCATAATGTCTAATATAATTTAATACAGAGTAAAGTCTACATCCTAATCTAATTCCTAACGTTATCTTTACTAAAATCTAGATCTTCGTAACGATAAACATATTTAGCACGCTCCGCTCATTTGTCGTTGGCTTGTAAATCACAAGACCTGCTAGATTAAGGTGTACCTCACTCGGTACTTCAGTCACAAATGTCACACTTTGTAGAATACCGCCTCTAAATGTAAGGTAATTTATAGCGAGAACCTTTGTTATATATCGCCTTTGTGTTTGTATTTCAGTTGACGCTATTTATTTATAGACCAACACTACTGACCCGATAGGTAAAAGACGGATTGGATTTGGAAGGATGAGGAAAAAAGGTACTAATATTATATTTATGGTTTTGTTTCACAGTTGCAATGTAATAAAAATGTCAATTGTTAATTTCGTCTATTCAATTGAGATAGCAGGCATTTATTTTTTTAATATTAAACTATATTTAATTATTGTTTTAAATATACATTTTATTCAAACAATTTGTTTCAAAAAAATGTGATGCATATGATTTTCAATTTTTAACATGTAATTATTTTACTCTATTAAGGGATTTTGAACGATTCCCCGATTTAAAATTTCAACTTTTTTTCCGTTATGACTTTTTATTAGATGCGCCTTTACAACTATTGGGAATAAACTAATATAGCGTATGTCGTGTGTGCTACTGACACATACAATAGCAGGTACATAAACAAACAGACCCAGAAACTAAATCCTTGCACACACATAGAGGTTGAGAAAATAAGCGTACTTGGGATTCGAACGTTGGATAAAAGTCCAACTCCAAAGACTAAATTAATTATGTACCACTGAACTGTCTCTATTATATTTATAAGAAATGATACTTGTGGCCTACATTTGGCCTCTCACCAATATCTACCTAGCTTGTGCTCATTTATTCACAAGCCACTCACAAAACGGGGATGCATCACGTCCAGAGACGTGACCGAAGAGTTTCCTCAATATTCGTAGCAATAAATCGTGGATAAAGCAATTCCTCCCTGTATTTACGTTGCAGGTATTTAATTATACCCCTATAGAAGATCCTTCTGCAATACTCTCCTAAAGCTTCGCCGATCGGATGTAAAATATGAAATATCCCATTACAAAATTTTTGCCATTAACATACACACATTACGTTTGTGAGGTTGTATGTGTTTTTTACATTTTTAATATGTTACGGGTACTCACGATATGTAGTTTTTGAATTTCTTTTTGCCGATATTTCGACCCAGTTACATGGATCGTGGTCCGTTGACAAGCACTAGTGATAGATTAACCTATATACCCTACGTCTAGTTCGTTTTTCTTTTTTAGGTTCCATATCACGACACATAACACTAACTGTATCTTTACGCACCGAACTTTGCATTATTAGTGATTGGCATATCGTGAGTACCCGTAACATATTAAAATGTATCAATTCCGCGATAATATCAGTTTAAAATCATAGGTTATATGTGTGTTTGTTACTCCTTAACGTGAAAAATACTTGTCAGATTTCGTTGAAATTTAGCACAATTTATGACTTGAATTAACACCGAGGATACACATTATCGTGGTAATGATGACCGAACCGGACGAAACCGCGGGAATAAGCTAATGATTTTGTATCATGCAATCATAGTGTTAAATAGCCAACTGTGATCTATCAACACACATCATAACATAGCATTTTTTATTTGTATAAATGAATATTTATTTCTTAGATACATTACTCATGACGCTATTATATTACAGAATCTTAGAAATCAGAAGCCATTTTGAAAAATATGACGTAATATAAATTATTGTTATTTTAATTTATAAGTTTGTTTAAGCACTCGATTAATAAAAATAATTTTCCCTGTGTTCTCTTATTTAGTATAATCTTAACCCATTTCTAAAAATAGGTAAATAAGGTATTCGGAAACCTTTTTACACAGAGAGAGAACGATTATAGTACTGATGGACACAAATGAAATGCATTGATTAACAAGTTATTTTTGGACAAACTTTACTTTTTATTACTCTGTGAGTATAGTTACTGTCTACATCGGATTGATGTTGCATCATAGGTTAGATTTAATACGACTCAAATTTTCTCAAAAAACTCCACGTAATTACTCCATGGAATGTTAATTGCAGGAAAACTTTCCCTGCGATCTTGTTTATCACGAAACAAGGAAAATACAAAGTAAAATCCAAATTTTAATATTCCTGTAACATAGTTTGTAAATAAAGAAGACAAGTCCTCACAGCGACGGTGGGCTTTTATTATATGGAGGCCAGGAGTAAACTTACTTTACCTACCAGATATCGAATGCAGATTGACGGAGAAATATGAGTCAGTGACTAACAGGTGACAAATGTTTGTTCGCTCATAGAGCCCTCGACAAGATGGATCGACTAATATAATTCGAACCGGGTCGACGGTTGAAGGGAATGCGCATGAAAAGCCACTAATAACTCCCAACTTCCCAAGTCGGTCGAGTTTACCTTTGTACGATTAGTTAAGTTACAATATACACACGCAGAGCTATGACAGAAGAACTATTTATCATCTATGCATAAATATAAGGTATCTTTTTATCCGGCAGCGTCAGAAAGAGGGTAGGTAATGTTTTTCAAGCGTATGTACATATGTATGTTTGTTTGTATGTCCATGTCCATTTTTTTGGCAGGCAGTACAGCCCAAAGGGTTTGACTCAATTCAGAAAGCGACATTGGGTAAATTAAGAAAAATGTATTACAATACTTCTTGACTATTTTTACAAAAACACATATAAAACGTTAAACTAAAAGTATCATGTATGAATAAAAATATTATGATAAAAAAAAGAATCATTTTAAACAGTCGGCTTTTATGTTTTAACATATTTAATTATGACACTAGTTATTTAGTAACTTTATGTTTTTTATTATCTTTGTTTAGTCACCAAAATATAAATTTCAATAATGATATGTCAAAAGTACCAATGTTAATATTTTAGCTTGATGATATACATTTTTCAGTAAAAAAATATTTTTCATCCATCGAAAAATTTTAATCTCTTAAAAATATTTCATCATTTATTATTATTTTTCAATTCAATCATTGGAACAATGAACACCGTTACTTCGAACAAAGATGCTTTGTTTTATAAAACCAAGTTCTTTCGAAGAAGTCTATACGAATATTTTGAACTGCATGGAAACATGAGAGCTTCTAACAATACATCTTTCTTATGGTAATTTTCCAACCGACATGTGGATTGTGTTTTTGAAAACATTTTTATTTGACATAATATTCCTTATGCTGAATTTGAATTTCAAAAGCATGTATATTGTAAATTTATTTGCTTTCATGTAACTCCTGCAATAAAGGGATGCGGAGAAAAGAAAAATGCATCTACAAATTGAAGTTGCGAAGTCGAAGCTCATTTCAGTACCATGTCGGCACCCTGATTTTTAGGACATTCAAAAATTTCGTGGTATTTTAAATAGTGCCGTATTTTTTTCATTTATGAGTAGTTTTTGAAATGCAGAGTCAAAAGTATATTGTTTCGAGATAAAATTATAAGAATGACATTAGCTTAGTGATACGAAAATCGACTTTACATGCAATATTTTAAATTCAAGTATGTCTCAAACTATGATCTGTGTAAGTTACAACCTTTTGAGGGTGGTAGAACTCTTTATGATTCGACTCCAGAAGCACCACTGCCACAACTGTCTATACCTAATATATATAGTGTTATACGTTGCTGTGTTATAGTCTAAAGGGAGATATTCATATCCGAAGCGTTCTAACTTAGTCCTCAGGGGAGCATCGATCCTGTGGCCATCCTCAGGTAAGACGCTGATCTTATCTGGGGTTCATTACAGGTTTCCATGGGCGGCAGTGACCACTTGCCATCAGATGGACTGCATGCTTGCTTGCTACTTGTTACTATTACTGCACGTGATTAGCGTAGTCAGACTATCATATTATATGAATACTTATAAACTTTTAGTATTATATACAGGCGATGAATTTTAAGGATGTATGTTCGTTACTTGTTTATGTAAAAACTACTAATACAATTTGGCTAAAATTCGGCACATTTGTTAATTCAGGTCAAACTACACGTTTATGACCTGAATCAACAAATATAGGATACGTCTATCGTGGTAAATGACCGACTAAAAGCCCTTCTCATTTTCAAAGTAGATTAACGTGATCCGACTTAGTACTAACGTTGTTATTATGACAACTATTACCATTTATTTACTACCTCTATAGTATATAAAAAACCATGAAATATTCAGCTGATTCAGATGAGTGAGTATTCGAACAATGCGCAATCACTAATATTGAAATATACGACTAAAAATAAACAAAATAAACGTTGAATTGCAAAAACGAATGGATAGAATACAACGACGATAAAAAGCCATAAAGTTTTTATTTTCAAACCGAAATAGTAAGCAAATGTTTATTTTTTTAACGAAAGTTGCTATAGACCCTGTCTACTATATCAGATTATACAAAAAAACTGTCTGAACCGCAGTTGTTTAGTGTTTTTGCTTTACAACCAGGACAATTACACAATTGCTACTAGATAATCCTAAGGACTTTAGACCTGACCTGATGAAGAAGATAACATATACATACACATAGAAATGTTGCAACTGGTTGAGATTTTGATAATGACTAAGGTAATAAATTCAAAAGTTGGACGGCAAACAAAAGGTGTCATGCAATGTTTTGTTAATCTATGCATTATATAAACAGTCAATCGCAGCATCTATAGCAATTTTTTATACGTAGAATTTTTTTGAGTGATTGAACGGTGTTACAAAGTACGTAAACTGTATTAAAACAAGTATCATTTCTATGTATGATCTTGGCGAAGCTATAGCCTTGTTAAGGGAAAGTCCAAAAGTGACGGTCGATGAAAAATAACGGTTAGCTAGCCTCTGAATATCTTTCTCGCCCTTTGCTTTGCTTCGAGGTCCGGCATAAATAGATCAAAACTTTGCCAACAAAAAAACAAAAAAACGTCCTTCTGCAAGAAGAAGTTTCCTCACCTATGCTAAGGGGGACCTCCCTGTAAATAAAAAAAATACGCTTTCGACACTCATAGCCCCACACTAGGATTTTCTCCTGTGTCGTGGGTGCCATGGACACACAAACACGAATACACAAACACCCAGACCCAGAACATAAATCTAAACTCATCATTCATATTACTGTCTGGCCGGGAATCGAACCCCGGACCCACTGCGCGTTAGACCGGTATGGTGACCGCTCGGCCACGCGGGTCGTCGATGATGGTCAATAATTAAAAATGAATAATAAATCGTTTTATTTTAACCACTTTAAAACTTTTAATAGTATCTAAACAAGTGATTTCAGTTTGTAAGCACGTATCGTCTCATATGTATAAAAATATTCAGTGTTAATGTTAACATATGCAAAGTATTTATGTATTTATGTAAAGTATATTTGTTAATTTCATATATAAATAATTGATTTTTAAGATTTCATTTCCAATATTAGACTTAACTCATTTTACTTCGAACTACATATCCCATATACAAAGACAACAAAATTCAGCTTATTTGGCAAGAGTGCGATGTCGAATTTTATTGTAATATAACGTGAATAGTAATTATATAATTTGAGAACATGTATTTTATTTTAGCACACCACATACATTATAAATTCGTTTGTTTCTAAAGTTCTTCAAACATTAAAATATGAACATTTTAAAAACAAAAAACTTAACGCTAAATTGTGAATTGTGGACTTACATATTTTTACTTCTAACCGTGTTACGACTACTTTGTTAAAACACGCATATTTAGCAGAAATTCTAACATAAGCACTATACTTCGCTAGTAAAGTTGCATGCTACTATAGAATTCTAGATTTTCTGCATATATTTAGTATGCTTTTAAACATAATTATGTAACTGAAAAATGTAATGTAACTTAGTAATGATTTTAAAAGCACAGCAATTTGCATGGGAGTTGTTGATTTAGCTTATATAAGCATTACGAAATGACTTTTTGAAGATTATTTAATTGTTGGATCTGAATTAAAGACTGGTTAAAATTGGTGGCTGACGCCCTTGAATATCATTTACTAGTCACAAATTACGAAGTCCCATGAGATTGGGGTGTGGTACCTATTGCAAGGATAAAGTACTAACATCGTTAAAAACATTAAAACGAAAAACCCGTCTGCTTAATACGAAACTCTTGTTTAAAATTATATATGTTTAATTTAACGCTTATTTGAATTTTTCTCAAAATAGTCAAGTAACAGTATTACAATATACATATTTTAGATTGATCTGTTTACTAGCTTTCATTTGATACCCATATTGTCATAATAAAAATCCCTCCCCCTCCTTTTTTCCAAAAACTGAGACAACCCTGGGAAGGACGGTGGTATGTGTGGTCGCATAACCTCGTAAAGACTAGACTGTGCGGTAGAAACGGGGCGGTTCAGTCCGATGAAGCAACGCATTCAGAAACCTCCGGTTGCGTTCCTTTGGATCTCGGAGTACTTCGCAGCGCCAAGGATATTCGATAAAAAGTATGGGGCTGTGACTATCCATAAATTTACTGATAAGACATATTTGCTTTTCATGAACTATTGTGATATGCACTAGTCCATCAATAATGTGGATATCAGTGATACATATTAGTTAATGTACCGTTTGTGTTTAGCCAACAGTTCTTAATGGGGTGGTTAATGGTAACGTATGGCGCCATAACTTGCGCAAACAGAGTAAATTCAACACACTACTAGCTACGTGTATACATCTTAATGTTATTTAGTTATTTATAGCATGCATGTTATGTTTTCTCATCGTAGACATCAATTCCATACAAATTAAATTGTCGCTGGCAGGATATGCATCTTTACCCCGGGAAGGATGGCGGTATGCGTGGTCGCGTGCCGTTGTAAGTACCTGAAAGAAGGGTGAGCGCATATGCTTACCGGGAAAGAACCTATAAGGGGCATTGCGCTTGGAGGACTCCGGTTGCGTTCCGTTGGAGATCCCGGAGACCTCCACAAAGCGCTGAGGACGGCCACCGGGAGGGTTTTAGTGCGGTAAAAATCCCACATAACCCGACGTCGCTCCCACTTACCGCTTCGCTACCTTTTGAAGGTACCTCGAAAACAAAAAAAAAGGATATGCATCTAACAGCCTTTTATAGTACGTTGCTGGATTTAGGCCTGCCATAACCTAACTCCGATGGAGCCTGAAGAACCTAAATCCATCGGTTATTGCCTATTTCACGTCATCAGTCCACCTGGTCAGCGACTCGTTTTCCTTGCTTACACGTGGTGTTCATTCGAGGACTCTTCTACCCCATCGGACTTTGAACTACTTATCCATTTCCATTTCAGTTTGATAATTCGATATAATTTATGTCTATAAATTTAAAGCAACGCGCGCCATAGAATGCATGGCGGATGGATGTGGCGATGGCGCCCGCAGAGACGAACTACATGTTTTTCTGCCGCTTTTAAAAATTACAACTAACAGTAATTTAAATATTGCGATCACAGAAATATCTTTTCAACAATGACTCACACAATTTTAATTTGGATGCCGATGAAATCTTCAATTCAACAAATTCTCACACGTCTTTAATTTGGTTGCCGACAAAATCTTCAATCGACTAAAACCATCAAACATCCATGACCCGATAAGCACTTATCCACTTTTTGTATCACTTTACTTATTAGAACCGTTCTCTTCCAATCACAAACGAACACAACAAAACACTCCCACGTACAACACGAATGCCGATCAAATTATCACTTAGGGCGCCCATAAAACATTATTGTTCGAGAAAGTGTTTATTACCGAATCCCGTTTGAAGAAATGGACCGAAGGCGAAATCCATGTCTGCACGCCAGGGAGGTCCATGGATTACAATTGTTATGGTAAGTACATTTCGATCTTTGATTTTACATTTATTTTAGACACTTGAAACTTCAGACTATTACATATTTCCATCGTAGTCTTCGGGATATGCATCTGTGGTAGACTTCAGATAGAACCTCTTTTCTATATGAAGTTGATTACGGGTGTCCTTAGGCAGCAGTTATCACTTACCATCAGGTGGTCTGCATGCACGTAAGAACTTCACGCTACAAATAGGTGTGGCGGTGGTACTTCCCCGGTCGATCTACATTTGTTCTGCCACCTGGAAAATCTTAATATAAATGAAAATATTAATGCGAACGTTTATGAGAATGTATGTGTGTTTGTTACTCTTTACGCACAAACTACTGGTCGAATTTCGCAGAAATTTGGCACGCAGATATTTTCAGACCTGGATAAACACATGGAACATCGTGATAGACGTGCCCCAGGTGAATGGGCCACGGTAATAACCTAGTCTAAAATATGTTTGACGACCCGCGTGGCGGAGCGGTCACCATACCAGTCTGACGCGCAGTGGGTCCTGGGTTCGATTCCCGGCCAGACAGAAATATGAATGATGAGTTTAGATTTCTGTTCTG
>DWNE01002313.1:0-19201 GCA_018249875.1 Cecropterus toxeus | reverse complement strand
AATCGATTCAAAACAGCGGCTTTGACGTTCCAAAATGGCCGAAGGTCATTCCTATTCTTATTTTGATCGCGTAGTACCTAAATTGGGTATTTTGGACCTAATTATAACATTATGATCAAAGAAAGTTATAGAGCAAGTCACAAATTGCCAGCAAAAGGACGAGTTTTCTTTATGAAAATTTGCGCCTTTTACTTGATTATCGGCGTGGGTAGATTGTTCACTGAGTACCTTTTATGTAGGTGGTACTCGGCCGCTCTATATCTTTATGAATGGAAATTTTGGCTGAAGTGTTGCTACGTGACCAGCTTTCGAAGTACAGATACCTCTTTGGTACAAAGTGCCTTGTGTTAAGTTATCATAAATATGTAAGTAAATTTTTGACGCCTGCCAATCCTGGTTATGGCGCAAATGTCAGGTCATTGGTACTACTTGATCTATTTTTATACCCAACGGTTATACTGTAAATGTTTTTTTATACAATATTTATTATTATAGTTTAAAAATAAATATAACATCTTACAAAAATATGTAATAAGGGATAATGTAAGCATCTTGGAGAGCCCGCAGGGTAAATAGTATCTTTGTCTTCTCAGAAAAAGAAGGGTTAAAGGTCGCTGAGGTGAAATGTTTTAGTTGATTACACACACCTTTGAAAACATCATGCAATAGGTCCTCTCGTATCAATTGCCTTACAATGTTTTCCTTCAATATAAAGGTATTTCAACATTACTGTATATCACAAAAACTATTTCACGAATTTAGGTCATAAAATATAAAACCTCGCTCAAATATTTAAAAACATATCCGACTGGCCATCAACAAAAAAAGACAACAGATTCGAAAACGGAAACGTCATCAGTGTTGAAATTTTCGTAAAAATGTGAACACTAAAACCAGGAACACTCAAAAATACTAAACCCCCAATAACCGAACATCAAAATGCAGTTGCTGGCCGAACACAAGACATTAGGAACAGTGAAAGATTTCAAGATGAACAGCATATTGTTAAGAGACGTGTCGTCCCATAATCTGGTTGCGAAGAAGTCTTCCAACGCCTCATTACTGATGATGAACCCAGTAGCTAGTGGAGACAATGTGGCCACTGGTTTGAATTCCGCGCACAAGATTAAGGAGGAACTTCCTCCTCTCGTACCTTGTTGCGAAGGTCGCGAGTTACAGGTATGTTTTCACGACGTATTATTAAAATAATTTTAAGGTAAAATCAGTTCTATAAATTATGGCACTTGACATAATATATTTTGTATAAATAACGTTTTCCTGAGGAACGTTAACGTTACTGCTGTTAATTTAGGATAAAATCCAAATATCCGCATATTTTTATTTCTACGTTTAGGGGTTATTTTTTCTTTAAAATATGTAGATGGGACCGGGAAGGATCGGTATGATACTCATTCAAACAAAACAAAATATCCAATTCGTTCATAAGTGAGTACCTATCTCAATAACACATATATACCTAATACACAATATATATTTTAGGTTGAATTAAGGATCTGATTACGTGAAATTTAAAAACTTACAAAATATTTTAATAGGTATAACAAAGTTAAATAACATCACAAAACTTTGATTTAGCTGATCGTTTTCAAACCTCTAATGGAGTAGTTTTTCGGGTTACCCCGCGGAGGCCGTCATGTCTAAGGGTAGCTCGTTATGTTATTACACAGGGATTAGGTAAATACATTTATTACATTACAAATATATACGAACAGCTAAATCCTATCGTTTACTATGCCATGACTTCAAACAAAAATATTTAATTAAAAAACGTTTCAAACAATAGAGAGAACATAAACGTGGATTCTAAGAAAATTTGTTGAAAATAACATCACTTACAAATGGATGTTGGAATCAAATATTTGTAAAAGAGGGGCTCATAGACACCGTATTGAAACAAACTTTAATATAATGTGTGTGAGAAAGTTGATGTAATTCATGCTGTCAGACACACGTAGGGGAAACTAAAGGGTCTCGAATTTAATCTCTTCCGGTCTCTTTATACAGTTTTGGCGGTCGAACAAAAACTGACCCGTATCAATCAGAATTGGATGAGGAGGGACTGGCCGGACGAAATAGAATTTTGTGCTCCAAGTCACGCATACATTTCGGTTAATGCGAGCGAGATTGCCGCCTCGGATTGGGTTAACTTCGTTGTAAAGATGATTTGTCGGCTTATCGACAGTATTCTCTATGTTGTTTCTTGGTTTACGCACCTTTACCAATATCGTTTAGGTATTTATATTTTCTTTGCAACACTCAAAATTTTAAAATAGATACACTTTAATGGTAAAGCACATTTGATATCCATGTCAATTATTAAACCTAAAATACTTATTGATTTCTAGTTTTGTATACAACTTTGCTAATAAAGGAGCACATTAGCGGTAGCCAATTAAAACGAATCAACAAACAAATTAAAGACATCCAAGAGAAAACTTATTTTCTGTTGTTTATATATATTAAACTAGCAGCTGTGCCACACAGTTCCTCACGCGTTTATTAGATAATAATCTATTAAAAAATAAACATAGCGTGATGTTATATAGCCTAAAGCGTTCCACGATAAATTTACTATTCAACACAAAAATATTTTTTTCCATTCGAACCAGTAGTTCCTGAGATTAGCGCGTTGAAACAAACACACTACTTACTGCTTTATAATATTAAATATAGATAAATATAGATTAGAATAACATACAAGCAGGCAGTTAAATCAATGTCGAGCTGCCCACGTATCTAGATTTTAATTAAGCCTTAATAGTATGGAAATACTATACAAAATCACTAAAGCTCCCGAGAACGAGTTGAATAACTTTAGAGGATTCTTGGAAGCCAAACATTGTAATTTCATCCAGCTCAATCAAGATCAAGAAACGTGCAAGATGTGGTGTCTTAAAGTTACAACATAGAAGTGAAGGATTTACCGTAGAAGGACGAAGAACAAGGAGTTACAATGGGAAAGATTTTCATGGGAGCGAAGTAAGCGTGTGTCTGAGTGATGCAAATATTAAAATCTCTCCTTTAAGTAATTTGGAATGTTTGAGTTAAACCAGACGCAGTATAAAGCAAAAAGAACATGCGTAATTCGACGAAGACGAATAATAGCATATTACAAGATGAGTATTCCGACGAAGACGAATTATAGCATATTACAACATTTAAAAGTACACTTTTTAACAGCATGACGGATGCTTAACGTTTCTTAAAAAGCAAGTACAATTAGATCATAAACATTTTCACAGGGATGTCAAATGATACAAAATTACAAAGAAAGTTAGGCCACAAACGGTCCCGAAAATCTTTCCTTTCTTCGCCCAAGTGACGGATTGTATGCGTGCCTACAGCTTGTTGGACGAAAACGATTTATTTCAACTGCCCGCAATGAAAAGAATGATGGAGCGACGTCGCAATCAATTACGTGTAGTGGAACGCTTCTTTTGCTACTGAATGAAGTTTTGCTGGAAAATAATGAACAGATTCAATGAAAATACTCGCAGATGCTTTCGAACTGAATATTGATTGATCTCGGTTATGGTTTTGCTCTGGATTTTTTAGCGCTCAGATTTGGTTTTTGTTTTTGGACGAGACAACGCTGAGAAAAATAGAAAACCTCTAGATTTGCTACGTAATTTGGTTGCATTTCTTTCAAAGCTAATACTTTGAAACGAATAGAAATGCAACAGATAATTTGTTGTTTTTTTAAACTTATTTCGCTATCCACGTATTTTATACGAGACGATTCTTAATATCCTAAAATATATTTCAATTAATCTCCAAGGGGCCCAACAATATACATATTTTTCTTTGGTGTCATTTGATGCATCAATCATACTAATAAATTTACATTAGTAATCATGACAAATATATATTTTTCTTTGTAGATATCAGAGAACTACGAATAAATACCTACTTTATTATTTTGTTCGTGTAGATAAGTGAGGACCTAGTCCGCAGTGGCCTGTCCGCAATCTCCGTAAAGCATGACGGCGTCGTACACTGCCTGAGCATGTCTTGCGCCTGCGAGAAGATGCAAATGCCGCCTGGACTAGTTAAGGTGAGATTGTGACAGATGATGATGATGGTATCTGATGTAAAACTGGTATTATTAAAGTGGATTGTTTTGGAATGTCTTGCTGTTGTAATTCATAAGTCTGATTTTTGATGTGAAACATCTATAGGCGCACGTAAGAAAGCCTGATTATTGACGTGGCGATGCTTGCTCTTATGTTTTTTGCGCTCTCTTATAAATTGTCCGAACTGTTTAAGTATCGAACAAAACAAAGCAGTCTTCCGTGTTAGTTCAACTTAGTGCGTGGTACTGTTTGTAGATGGCGTTATTTTCATTACGCTATACATTTAGTTCCTGTCGCAATTTTGTCTTTTATGCATATTACGTGCACGAACACGATGTCTTACGTCTGCCAGGCTTCCTTGACGGCTATTTTTTACGACTTAAAGTGCATCAGATATTTTTTTTGTTAAGGAAGGAGTAGGAATCTGGTTCCTTCATCATACTCAACAAGTTACCGTAAAATGTTACAAAAACTACATAAAAGGATACGGTGATGTTGCATCTTGTACAATTATGTCTATCAAAATTGATATTACAATTAATAATTTTCAGCATCGTAACTCGTTCCGCTGCCTCCACCGCCCGGACCTAAAGCGTGTGCCGTACCTCAGGCGCATGACACCTGGCGAACTGGAATCCCTATTCCGCGGCTACGCTGACATACCAGCCCTTAGTGCAACTAAAGGTTATTTTGTCATAATATCATTTTTTTTAAACCTACCGATAAGGCATAAGGGCTACCTGATGGAAAGTAGTCACCGTTGCCTATATACATTTGCAACACCAGAGAAGTCGAGAATGCATCGCCGGCTTTGAAATTATGTGATTAAAGAAATAAAATAAAGATAAGGTTTATTTATCAACAGACGAAACGAGAACGTATCGTAACAGACAAATATTTTGACAGGTACTTTGTGTCGGCATCGTAGATAAAGCGTACACACTGTATAGAGAAATATTATTTACGTTCTGTCTGTGACGTTAATAGTTTGTTGGTATCTAGATTTGTAACGCAGCTTTACAACAGATACCTGTGATAAGATGGAAAAAATCGCGACAGAATCTATTTATTACCCTCGATAAATTTCATCTATCGATTACAAATTGATCTATTAATTTGAAATCTAATTTGGATTTCATTTTTTGTAGATAACCAAGATAAAGTCAATAAAGTGGCCATTTCGTCGAAAGACAATACAGGGACAAGAGATATAATCGACAATAAAATTATGTGTAATCGAGAAGACAGTAAGTTAATTGCAAATTACGAATACGACAGGTAAGATGACTATGATTTGAGCCGAATATTGAGACTACTGTTAACCGCAGTCAAAAACCATCAGATATAAACAATGATTTTAGAACAAAACTGCGAATAACCATCTGTTCTTTCTATATAAATTACTATAGCCTTGTTTATTTAGTTAAGAGTACTATTTAATGGTTAATAATTTTCACAGTAACTAAGAATAAATTCAATCGGTGTAACCTATTTTTTTTTCGTGGGGAAACCCATCGTGGGTTCCTCTTGATGCAGGGGCTGCCAAGAGGATATGCCGGACTCCTACCGGCTAAAACCTCACGGTGTTCCTCTGTGCGCCCTTTGCCGGGACTGCGGGTACGCTTAAAGCACTCGTCCGCGATCCCGACGGCGTCTGCCCTCGGCGGGGCAATTAATGTAACCTAACGTAACCCAACCTAACCTATCGTAAACAGTTAACACCAGCATTCTGAAGCCCATCCCGGAGACGCGGTCGGGCGCGGAGGACGTACCGGCCGGCATGCGGCTACACGGCGCGCGCGCCACGCTCTACACCTCCGTGCTGGCGGGGGCCAAGGCCGGGGACCAAAAGGAGTGAGTCATACACGAAAGGAGTAATTAGGTGGATTTGAACGAAGAAAATAAAATTCTAAATCCTCTATGATTGATAAGTTTCTGTATGGCATTGGATAAGTCCTTTGATTCTGCATCTTGCCGTCTTCTGCATAATCATGTCCATCATTACCATGTAAAAAAATATTTATAATAAGTTGCAACTTGCATTTAATATTTATTTTGTACTTTAAAAAATACGTAAATACCCACGTACTTAGTGATTAGATTATTTACTTCACTTTACACGTTCCTTGATCGAAGGTTGGCAGATATATTTCACTGACACAGTATACTACTTGAGACTTACGTGGAAGGTTAATTTATATAAACGTGATGTGTTATAGTTATAATACATTTGTGATTAAAATCACAAACAAATGTGATGTGAAATATATCTGAACCAAGTACATAGACATAGACCAGGACAACCATCATTAAACAGGGAATTAACCATGGTTCCTCATAAAATTAAAAACATCTTATGTCTTACCGTCCGTTTTCTACAGCACGTCAACAAACGAAGAATATGACGTCATAATTCCCGACGAAGTTCTCCCAGAAGACGAGGTCCAATTGAACGAAGAATTGCAGATCATCCTACCGCCCCGTTGCGAGGACAATGAATCTTCTATGACTGATAGTATGGCCTGCTAATCATTGGCGTCATAGCTTCACGAAGTATAATGTAGCAAATGAAATTTAAGCCACTCACCAAATTGAAGTCCCGTAAAAGATTCCAAAAATTCAAACGAAATGCTATTCGCAAAATCGGTAAATTATTAATGTATATGGATTGGATAATAAATGATATCTTCATGTAATTTTGTATTTTATTGTAACCTTACGCACTTATGTGGGTAGAAACGAAATTGTTAAGAAAGTAGTTGTCAGATTCAGAAAACGACTAATAGTGATCTATAATTGTCAAAAGAATGTAAAAAAAGGTTTAGGGAAAAAATGTCTGCAATTGCAATTCGTAAATGAACTGCAAAAAAATGTCATGCAATACTATGAAGTCAGTTCTGCCCAAAAAATGGCGCTGTTTGAATAGTTAACGCTACTCAACGATGGTTTTGTAAATGTTTAAAAAACAATTCCTTAAGTTTAAAGGGGTTATAAAATGGACGTAGGGTTTTATTCTTGAGTAAAAATCGGGTAGTCAGCCCCGTTTTGCATGACAAGTCGTTTGCCAAAGAATAAAGGTGGAAACATACTTTTCAAACGCCACGCCACGTCACGACACCATCTGCCTATATTAGTTCCATATTGCTAATATAGTCAGATGCAAATACACAACACGCTGTATAACATTTTCACCCACGCCACAACATCCAGTCGATCCAGATCGGCGTGTTGCCAGCAAGGGGGTGAACACGCCATCCCACGTAACATATACAGTGATCTAGACAACATCTGACTACACACGTCAATGCTTTCAGAGCTTGTAATTTCGTCTACACAATTTCGTATTTTACGAGCTTATGATTATAAGCAACGCGCGTTGTGGCGTTGCGCGGCGTGTCGTATATATGCACGGCCTGCATCGGGTGTCGACGCAACACATAGCGTCGCGTTTAAGTAGTATGTTTCCACCTCAAGTAGTTCCGGTGTAAACGAACCCTGACGGTAACATGGACGTTCCTCTTCATTTGACTATTAGCTGTGCCGGCGGTTTAGATTTAAAAAAAAGTAACATAACTTTAATCTGTAATACTTTTGATACAGTAAGTGGATTTTAATGAAACAAAAACTGAATAATAAATCAAAGTACGACTATAAATATAATTTTGCTTGCTGACTATGCTGTAAATTGGATTTAGTAGTTTTGGTTTGATGCAAACTCAAATGTACCAAAATCTTATCTAATAATTTATTGTTAAATAGTACATCATTAAATTAATTATTTATTTTGTTATTTCTTATATTTTCATTTTCAACCCTCTAAACTACAAATATAAATTATGCATAGATGCGGGAAATTTTCATCCTCAAAATATGTGGAAATTGGTAAAACAAGGTCCAAAACAAGAAAACAAACATAATGAGTGTGAATGTATATTGAGTAACTTTTCTACAATATTATACAGCAGACTGTAACTCATCCACACATCCCTTGAAATAATTTACAACCAACGATACCACGATAGTTACAACTAATTTGGAAAATATAATTTATACGAAACACATATACATCTTGACTGGCAATGTAGTGATTGCACTAGACTCAAATTAGAACCATTGCTTAGAAAACTATTTCCAACGTACGACGGCTACCCTGACCATTTTATAATTGAACTAACTTTTTAGGAAATTATAACATATACAAAATCCATACATTTGACTTACTGAGTTGGAGACATTATCATTAAAACTCATATCTGTTGTTAGATAATAAGTGAATTTCTGAAAAAATATAAATTTCTTTTTTTTTTCTTTCATATAATATAATTTGTCCCAATAAAGAATACAATCGAAATAATTACGGCTTTTAAACATATATAACTCACTCACTAATAGAAAGAACGAGAGTTAATTAGAAATGAAAATATATTTAATTAAAAATCTTCATCGACACAAATCATAAATAATATTAGCGAATATTCGTTAACAAAGTATAATTTGGTAAAATTTAATATGAATTTAATAGGCATAATGAACTTTAAAAATAATTAATCAAATCGTTTAAAAATGTACCCAGTGTTTAATCCTGATTAATGATTAATAACCGATATTTTAATTAAATTCCCTTTGTACATTTAGAAAAAACGTCTACCTAAAGGAATGAGGCACTGTCGTAGTGAATTTATTTATATCTAACTACAAAATAGGGCAACCGAGTCAATGTACACAATTATCCATAACATCTATAGCACAATCACAAATGTGTACGGACCAAGATGTCGCATGTAACGTTAAATAGCAATAATTACATCGGGAAATGTATCAATTGTTTACATTTTAATATGTATAGGGTACTCGCGATGGTCACGATGCAAAATTTTATTTTTTTTGCCGTCATTTCGACCCACTTGCATGCATCGTGATCACGAGGAAAGGAACAAAATAAAAAAGCGCGTAACTTAATTACCCGTTATATATCAAAATGTATCGATTCCGCGTCAATATTACTCTATAATCTATATTGCTTTAATATATTACTTTTCAACATCCTGATCAGTACCTGTACATAATCAACACAAACTGATCATTTTGTCATTAAACATTGTCCAATAAAGAATAATCGTGCATAAGGGTCGGACCACACAAAGCTTAAATATATATTAATATATTTTCAAGTTTATTATATAGTCATCAATATATTTTTCATAGTTATTGCTAATCATACGACATTAACATGAAAAGAAATCAATATATAATTCATATTTATATTAATATATGTTTCAGCGTGTGTATTGAGCTTTAGAATACATTAAAAAATATATCAAAAAATATTAATTAAACTATTATAGATGTTACAGTAAAACAAAATAGTTAATATAGAAATAATAATATTTGTATCACAAACTGTTCAACTTTAACAGGGAATATAATTTTATATTTATAATCGTGTGAAACAAAACTATATTTTTGAAAAAAATAGAAGAAACAAACTAAAAATAAAATAAGATATAAAGTATTGAAAGACATGAAGCAAGAAATGTAATAAAAAGTTTACCTGCGGACTGAAGTATGAAATATTATTAACGATATGTAATCATTTATAATTCAGATTCACATGAGTAAGAATCATGACAAAATCTATATACTGATTTGTAGAAAAAACGGGAAAATTTAAAATGTCTTGAACGTATTCCGATATTTTTTTACTTCAAAAATGTTTTAAGCCACACGTAATTAAAGGGAAAAGACTTCTCGTATTGCGATTTATTAAAATACATTATTTAACTATCTACAAAAAAAAAAACAGCTTTAAGGTATATCAAGGCCAAACCAAGGTCAATCTCTTTTGTGAATTTTCAGCAACATATGATGAATTATAGTGGCAGATAGACTCGTTCGTTTCAAAAATGATGTCTCTACCTACTCAGAATGTTATTGTATTACTTGAATCAAAAAATTGAACTTCACTTCACTTGAAAACTTTTGAACTTCACCGAAAAAATATATGTACAAATTCTGACATGATTCTTTAATTTAAAATTAAAATTGAAAATATTAACAAAATGTTATGACATTTGCAAAATCTTATATATAAATTTCTCATGTCACAATGTTCGTTCCCGTACTCCTCCCAAACGGCTTGACCGATTTTCATGAAATTTTGTGAGCATATTGAGTAGGTCTGAGAATCGGCCAACATTTATTTTTGCCGGGTCAGCTAGTAATATATAGATATAATTTTTACTTGAAATGTTGGTAAATTTAAAGCATTTTCACACCTTATTTTCTACGCAAAAGCAATCTTCATAAACGTAATCTTGTAAGCACACGTGACAACATAAAATTACTTTCGACTTAATCTGTCGTTATTAAGGTCCATGTAGAAACAGTATAAACCAGATGGTCCCATTGCAACGCTATGCTACTTCAAATCACACCGAAAGCTTGCAAGCGAAGCTTTTAATACAATGCTTTATCACTAGAAAGAAACTTGATTTTTATATAAGTTCGTATGAGGTGCGTAAATATATAAATTAATAAAAAATCCTACTGACAATACTGACTTCCGAGAAGTTATGATGGGATTTAAAAAAAAAAACAGCTTTGAATCGAAGCCGCTTTGACAGCTGTTTTAAAATTAAAATAATAAACCCTTAATCTTTCTGTCAAAATATTGACAATATCACGATCTATCAAAAAAAAATACATTTTGTCGAAGTTTTTTATGCATTTTTATTCTAAAATTATGTAACTTCAGTTGATCGAATGGTTGAAATAATGTTAGATTTAAAAAAAATATATGATCAAGCTACGGTATGTTTCTGAAGATTACAAGCTACCACACCCACAGTGATGCTTATCAACGTTATTGATCGATAAAATTAAGACAAAACAATATCAATTGATAGCGCGTCGATTAGTTCTGTTTCTCGACAAGGCATCGAGAATCACTTAATCGATTATAGTAGTAAATTTCTCGATATTATGGATCGTTGATCGAATTAATCATACAATCAGGTGTAGCTGCATATTTATTGAAAAGATTTTGACCTAAAACGAATAACGATACATTCTAAGAAAATAATCGTTCAACACACCCCTTCACTCATATCAACTCATTCAGTCTGTATACATTAGCCATACAATATTTACAATGCTTTTATCATTTAAAAAAATTATAACTCATAATGCTATAAAGCTTCGTTGTGTCGCAGCACAACACGAAAATCCGAGTTTTTGTTGTAGGGCACACACAATGAAGATACCATAATATATTATCTTGAAGGCTTTTACATATATAGTACATATATCGGTGCTCGCATTACACATAATATGGACGCGGGAAAGCGAACTTGTCCTATCTCGAAAAATGCACCTTTATACCAGTGCCAAAAAATCAATTAAAAAAAATTGATAAGTTTAACTAGAAAGTCTATGAGTAACTTATGTTGTGAAACATTGAAATTCAAACTAAAAGTATTATATCTATTTTATGAAAACATTCTAAGGTTAATATAATTATTAACCTTAAAATTGTATTGTATATTGTATGTACGATTTTATGTACGTTTTTTTTTTTTCAAGATATATACATACGTCGATATATACATATTCCTTTTGAACGTATAGTAAGATAGTGAGTAAGGATTGATGTTAAAATAATAAAACAATTACTCGATAAATTTTTACATATTCTTAATTAAAACCTAACTTTGTTCGTTGTATTTTATCGTAAAAGATTTTAAGTAAAAATAATACAGTACCTTCACCTTGTGCAAACCCTAATAAGTAGTCAATTTGTTTGCTAAATACATGGTATCGGTTAATATTACAATTGTATATCCCTTGGTTGTTTAACATTCTAAAAATGGTACATCACTAAGCATTAGGACTAACGGCACAATGTACTTTCCACAGCATATTTTTAAATGCTGTAACATTCTGTGTAATTTTAACTCAGTTAAAATATCTTTGTAACTTTATCAGAATGTAAACGGTAACAATATTTACTGTAAAAGAAATGACGCAAATTTAATGGAAAAACTTGTTTTATGTATAATTAACCTAAATACTCGTAATAAATGGGAATTACAAAGTGTCTTTAGTCCAAATTAGGCATGGAGCTTGATAATATAAAATGACACCCAATTCTACCATTTTGCAAGTAAATTATAATTTTAAATGTTTAACAAAGTACAAATGGAATTTCTGAAAATGGCTAGTCAACGGCTTTTCAATACCGCCTTTAATGCAATAGAAAGTCTTTTTACGGAATACGTACGGTCTTTAATTCTATTGTCTTTAACCTTTATTCAATATTGCCAACTTTTATGAAATAGGGTGGCCTTTTACCTGATAATAATGCCTATTACGTGGTATTAAGCGGAACCAGTTTATAGGCAATAATACCCATAAACATTAATGTTTTATTAGTAGACTAATTAGGAAAGATGTCATTTCACATTACCAAGCTAAACCTACTTACTATTCAGAGTTATATCTACTGTATACCCACGGCATATAGTCAAGCTACTGTACATACTTTTAGTTATTCAGGCGTGCATCACGGTTATTGCTTTATAAATATTTGCATTACCCGTTGTATCAGTTTCAACATCATAAAATTGATTACAAGTATGTCAATTTTTAATTTATAAAAACTGATTTACTGGTAAACTTATTTCATTTTATGAGATTTTGAAACATACAACCATCTCACATACATCTCAAGTCTTAATTTACTTCATTACTATAATGCATTAACTCCAAAACCTCTACACTATACAAAAGTTGGAGGTACAAGTTTATTATATACGAAAGAAAATAAAGTGATAATAATAAAAATCATTTACTCTATGTAATCATTTTCATTTTTAAATAACATAAAAAAATAATCAAATACTTTTTTGTTACAACAAACAATACTATTAATTTGTTTTATTAATTAAATAATGGAATAATTGATTTCTTATTTGTGTGACAATTCACTTGACTAACTAATACTGTAGTCTTTGCGAGCTACACTGCGGTCCATACGCACTTCGCACCCTCACTATTGTAACACACCGGTCGGTAACGACACCGGTTCGTAAGATCGCTGGATCCGGCGGCGCGTGCGCAACTTACTTACAATTAAATGGCATCGATTTCCACACCTGAAATCAGAAAAAAAAACAACATTATTTATCATATATTCAAATACATACAATAAATACTAAACTTAAGAACATACAGCTATAATAACGTACAAAAAAGCGACCGGCCGAAAGTTCGATTTCGGCCAGTTTCGTCCAAAAATTTTAGTTTCGGCA
Organism: Cecropterus toxeus; assembly: GCA_018249875.1. Taxonomy (NCBI): domain Eukaryota; kingdom Metazoa; phylum Arthropoda; class Insecta; order Lepidoptera; family Hesperiidae; genus Cecropterus; species Cecropterus toxeus. Next base: position 5,799 of record DWNE01002313.1, on the reverse strand, counting down.
AGTTTCGGTTTCAGCCAAAAAGTGGCTGGAAGAAATATAAATTTGAAATTACTAGTCCTTTGTACTATTATTTTTATGTTTGTATTTTCTGTTTCTTTTCATAGATATATAGATACGCTCAAAAAACATTACCCTCTTTCTGATGCAGTCAGGTAATAAAAATAATATAATATAATATAATATAATAACAAATATCATACATACAAAGTCACGTATATATGTAATTATGTTTTATCTTACAGTCATTTATAAACAAGTATATTCATAAAAGGTAACTCCTAAAAATTGTATTCAATATAAACAAGAACTTGTTTAAATTATTAAAATACTATTATGTTTGTTAATTGTAATATGATAAAACTTACATAAAAACACATGCCAATTAGTGAAACTTATAATTATTTGCTCAATTAGGAAGATTAATTTAATTTTAAAATTCATTATCATCAGAAACTTCGTCAAAAATCGCACATTAGAGACAACCGTAACTTTAATTGCAATTGGAAGTTAGGAAAAAGTTTGTTAATGGTCGTGACCTTTTAGTTTCAGCGTTAGATACATTACAAAACTTCTAGTGTTTCTTACAAAGTTTGATAAAATTATTATTATTGTTACAACTAAAGAATTTGTAAATGTATTTTTATAAGAAATATATACCTCGTCACAGTTTTGTGGTCGTCGTCACAGCGTCGACACTTACTCCCCAGCTCATAACTTGTGGTTGCTGGTAAGCCACGAGAACCATTCGTACGTATTGAATAGGAAAGTACTATTTTGTCTGGCACGACACGCGTCTGACACGTTCAGTCTATACAAAGAAGTAACACACGTACCGTAGCGCGCGGTGGCGGCGTCGCAGCGTCGCCAAAGCTAATAACTTTCGGTTGCTGGTGAGTCACGAGAGCCATTCGTGCGTATTGAATAGGAAAGTACTATTTCGTCTGGCACGACACGTGTCTGACACGCTGTTCGTGTGTACACACGTACCGTGGCGCGCGGTGGCGGCGTCGCAGCGTCGCCGCCTACTCCGCAGCTCATAACTTGTGGTTGCTGGTGAGCCACGTGAGCCCCTCGTACAGCCCGTCGCCGGAGGTCGCGCACGACGGCTGCACGTACCAGTTGCGGTCGCGGATGCGCGTCAGCCCGAGCTTCTCTTGGATCTCGTGCGGTTTCATTGCTGGAAAACGGTACGGAACTGTTAGTGTTAATCTATTTAATGATAAAAGAAGATCGTTACGTGAACACTGCGACAAATTTGAAGATTCATTTTTATTTCGATTTCACTTATAAAAATAACAGGCGCAGACGTTAGTAACGGAACACCAAATAAGAGATATATTTGTCACAAAGGCATTACTATCTCTTAGGAACACGTCGAACTGCTTCACGTAAATAAACATCTTTACACCAAAATGTAACAGCGGGACCTTGTTCCCGTTTATTGTCACTATTTTGTATAAAGCAGAAACAGATTTGGCGGTAATGCCATCAGAAGTCGCTGGTAAAACATCTGCTAAAAGGACCAAGTTATAGTTTAAATTCCGTAAAAGTAAGTCAAAATACGTCATTAGAAATAGTTTTAAGTAATTAATTTAATTTGCCGAAATTTTGAATTCGATCACATCGTTCTCACTGCAATTTAAGCTCCTGATTAACAACTTACCGTCAGGCAAGTCCTGCTTGTTGGCGAAGATGAGTATGATAGCGTCGCGCATCTCGCGATCGTTAATGATCCTGTGGAGTTCTTGCCGCGCCTCGTCGATTCTGTCGCGGTCCGCGCAGTCCACCACGAATATAAGACCTTGGGTACCTGGAACATTACGTAAATACAATTTTAAATCTTTAAACTACCATCACTTTAGTTACTCAAATAGTTTGGATCAGAAATGTGAGTTGATCGCAAAGTTGCAGTTTGAATGTTACCATGAAAGTCGGGGTCGCAAATTCATCGAAATTGCAATTGTGAACTTCTAAATGTAGACTGTCTATATTTAGTCAACTTATTATTCTTATTATAATGAGCAAAATAAAATATGTTATTCATAATGATAACTTTGTAGATAATAGGGCGTAAAATTTGACAAAATTATAAGTTTTAAATTTTATTAGAGTGATTAAAAAACGCGGCCATCATTCGCTTGATATGTTTGTCTCAGTTTCTTTAGTGAGTGATTGTGACAGACGGATTCTAAAAATGATCTCATTAATATTATCTCCTGATAAAAAAAAAATGTTGAAAGTTTTGTTATAGATTTTTACACCGTCTGAGAATTAAGTTTTTGCAATCAATACAAAATTAAACCATTTATAGAAATAACTCACGTTCACATAAGACTATTTTTCTACCTCTATTTCAAAATACTGATAGATGGCAACCCTATTTTCGTTTAATAACACCTAACATGAAGCCATAAAAGTAACATTGTGTCACGTCAAGTCGCGTGACAGGCAGCCCGTATTCTCCGGAGAGAAAACATGACAAATTCACATCTAGATCATTTCACTTTTGTTCAGATTCACTCAACTAAACTAATAGAAATCTGTATAGAGCACAGTATAAAAACATGAATGGAGTTACATGAACATATTGTGTAAATAAACAATGCGTGATTTCAAATATCGTACGCCCTTAAAAACCGCCAAAAGACAGTCGCACTAATTTGTTAACACCGTTGATGTGCCTGTTTTGAACAATAAATTATTACTGATTATTGATCAGAAAGAAACTGTTGTTATCTCCATGTATCTCCACTATAAAAACGAAGGATTCTAACCTAACCTAACCTAACCCATCATTTTTCAATGGCTGTACACATTTCATACATACACTAATATCATCATCAATCTATGACTGTCACTGTCGGGCACAAATCTACTCTCAGAATGACAAGGGTTTAAAACCAGCTGGCTCTAAGGCACCAAGTTTTAACCAGACGGACAAACACTTCCTCACTTTTTGTCCCCATAAACTCGTGTATTTATAAATTCTAATACATAAATAACGTCAAATATCGAAAAAATTGCAGTGTCTGAGAATCGAACTGCCGACCCGACAGCGTTAGAGACAAATTAATGGCCCGTATGACTAAGCGGTCACCATGCCGGTTTGATGTGCAATGGTTACAGAGTTCGATCCCTGGCCAGATAGATATCTAAATGATGTAGAATGTGTATAATATCTGAAAGATCGGGAGCTCAAACTATCCAGCCAAGCGCCCCCAGATAGAATAGCGGTATATGTAGTCACATACCGTCGTAAAGACCCGACGGTGCGTTGAGCCCAGCTGTAAAGGTATGTGTTGTAATAGTTACCTGTGTAGTAATGCCTCCAGAGTGGTCGTATCTTGTCCTGCCCCCCGACGTCCCACACGTTGAATTTGACGTTCTTATACGTAACAGTTTCCACGTTGAAACCGACCGTGGGTATCGTTGTGACTGACTGGCCTAATTTTAATTTATATAAAATAGCTGTTGGTTTATTGTTAAGGAATTATTTATAAGTGATACAATATCGTGTAGCGTCAATCTTGTTAGTGGTATAACCTGACAAAAGTGAGATCACTCTCATAGGATTTCCAGAAATAGGTGTAGGCCTCACTCACGTGAGGCCTACACCTGTTTCTGGCGAGAAGCAGTACTTGCGTTTCGCTGGAAGGATGTGATTGTCGGTATACTTATATATGAAGCGACCATCCTAGTCTTCAAAAGTAGCAACGCATCTGTGATCGACTTCAGATATGAAGTAGACACGGCGACTTTTATCAAAACCGACATTAGACGCGTCTATGTCTAGCAGTGGACTTCAAAATGCTGATGAATGGATGGTACAGTAGCGTGCGATTAGTAAAATATACACACAAACGATATCAAATAAATTTAACACAAGTTTCACAACATTAGTCTTCATGCCATATAATCTAATACAGATTTTATCTACATGTGTAATTTACTGTGACACAATTATTAAACTGATAACCGACAGTTTATTCACGTCGGTCTATTACAAGTAATTGGTCAATAATACGTACATTTCAAGTATACTGACAGACATTGAGTTTAATAACTTATTTGGTACCGAACCTAGCGTCTCTATATTAACTCCATTATCTCGATATCGATTTGTATCAAATGTAATGTTGTGCCATCCACTTATGATTTACACAAATCCTAGTTCCCCTAATACCTCGTAAAATACTTTTACGTTAATGTGTTTTTGTATACATTATACTTAAATATTTATATTAGCAGTAACAGAGTAGGAAAGTGTTCATTTCTTATCATAATTTTTTTATAGAATGAAGTAGCAAACGAGCATGCAGTCCACCTGATGGAAAGTGGTAACCGCCGCCCATGGACATTTGTAAGCAACTTCATATAGAACAGTTGTTCTACCTTCTAACGTTCTAACTTCATATAGAAGTCGATCACTGATGCGTTGCTACTCCAGAGGACTTAGATAGTCGCCTCATATATATGAACCGGCAACCACACCCTTCGAGTGAAACGCAAGAACTGCTTCACGCTAGAATGGGTGTGGCGGCGATAATTCCCCGGTCGAACTACCTTCTTATCATACTACACTCTTGAATGTGTTGTCCCTCTTCCGTCGGATTCGAACCACGAGTGTAAAATGGTCACTGTAGCACGTAGAAATCTATTTCCAAATTGAAAGTATAATAGTACAAGTAGTACCAATAGTATTGCAGACGTTCACGGCCAATTGGCATTTAGATCTGACTTCACAACAAATTAACGACCGACGACAATAACATTTTCTAACTACTAGACAGCTCGAAACATAATCCGGGCCACGCTTCACTGCGGGTCATGTTACAAGTGGCCTATTTTTTATCTGGGCCATACTAGTTTCTTTATTTCGCTTTCTTAGCTATATAAATGTTACCTAAAACGCATTTTATAACGAAATGGAAAAGTTAACATTAAAAATCTACTTAAAGTGATAGAACCTGAAGTATACCCATCGTCTGTACCTTGATAACAGTTTAAAAGGGTGCTTAAAGGTGTTCTAAAAGGACGGTTAGGCAAAGACTCCTGACAAATGCCCTCTTACATCCTAGGGCTAGCAATTTGTATCTGTCTAACTCCGGGTACCAATCAATCCTATTCGGGAATTTTCACGTGCCTTATTCGAGATTTATGCCAAATACTCAAGATGGACGGCAGAGGTCATTTACCATCCAGAATTGCTACTTCTATAAGTATTTCTTACATAATCTTGTATACATAATTACTATCTTAATAATTGCGTAATTCATACAAGTAAAGCTACTTATATATACATTGTATTATGAATATTATAGCGATAATATTAACAAGGAATCACGCCACCTACATAAATGTGCGCGAAGTATATGACTAAGTACTCTGTGTAGTGGAAAAGTTGTTCTACACATTTCCACAACGACTAGGAAAACTTTATCTGCTAAAAACCACATATCCTTTTTTTAATAATAGAGGAATACGAAGACCTTTTTTAAAATAGAAATAAATAAAATATGTAGAATACTTTAGCCTCAAAAAAGATATCTCCTTCCGATCGAAATTGCCGACCCAACTTGTTAACTTCATCGTAATTAATGTTTTACCATGCTTTTTTTCATGTTTGCTTATTTTTTCAAATTGGCCTAAAGTTACATATAGAGTTAGTTACAGATGTCCATGTGCGACTAAGACCATTGCCAATCACATATCGTCGGTGAGTGTGCAAAGCCGCGTAAGAGCAGTTTGTTAATACCGCGTATTTACGTTTTCATGATTTTACAGGGCGACGAAAAAACT
>DWNE01002312.1:0-19202 GCA_018249875.1 Cecropterus toxeus | reverse complement strand
TGTCCATGGGCGGCAGTAATCACTTACCATCAGGTGGACTGCTTGCTCGTTTGCTACTTCATATTTATAAAAAAAAATCTAATAACTCGGATCAGGTGCCCTTGTTCTTTCTTTAGTTCTGGTAAGCTATAAAATTGGAACAGGAAAGTTTAATACTTAATTACGTGGTAATGAATAAATGGCTAAAACATATTCAAATATCAAACCAATCGAATACTCGATGGAAAAATTAAGTTAATAAGTTAATTCAATTAACATTATTAGTTTTCGCTTTTTTCCAGATACTCCGCCTTGCCTGAAAATATCTCATAACACCTTCGAAACAATGGAAAAAGCTAACTGGGAGTTCCTTCGTCTCTCGTTACCTGTTATATGCCAAACGGAATTCATTGAGTAATTACTTTTATTTAATCAACACATATTAAATCTATTGTGTGAATTAAATTAAAGTTACACATTATCTAAACAAATAGACTACGAGACGTTTTTACCGATTCCAAAAAAGAAAGTGTTACTGAATTCTGCAGATTTTAAAATGGAAAAACTAGTACCATTATGATTAATTTTATTGAAAGCAATTACTTTTGGAACATCATTAGTCAAATATTCGTTTTTATAATATATTAAATATACTATCATTAGACACTAAGTTCTGTGTAAGTGCCAAAAATATAAAGCGTAAATCTTCATTCCATCTCATCTTCCTTGTGTATCTTTGAACATATATCTTACTATTATATGGTTCCGTCTAAGATAAGTACAGGGAATGTCATCAATTTTTGCTTCATCCCAACAAGCAAGTAAATCCAAATTTCCACAGCGAAAACGAGAAAGCCAGACGCTGGGTAGAAATCAAAGAGCGCCAGCAGATCCTCATGAAGGAGGCCACGGAAGCCCAGATGCCAGCACACATCGACCAGATCATGAGAAGCGGTTTCACCATGAACGATATAAAAGGTGAAAAATTAACTCATATTGTGTCTTAGCATGTATGTCACTAAATAGTTAATGTAATTGTAATATCCTTTATAAATACTGTAGATATGTACAAAATTGTTATACGTGCAATCCTTGATATTTCTTTTAATGAAAGTTTTTATTTTGTCTAGAAAATACAAGGCAACTTATTTCTTTTGTTTGTTCAGTTCAAGAACCATTTTAGGTGTAATCTTCCAAATAATTTAAGTTCCAATTAGATATTATTTATAACTATAAAATGAAATAGGTATACTTGTAAGTATTATGCACCACTCATAGTTTTCATCTTTTCATCTTAAATAATTCAGGCCCCGGCGCTATTACACTGGTGTTAACAAAACCCAGAATAAAATGATGATGACGAGCGAAACTCAAACAATTTTAACTGAAATGATACTTTAATTAGATCATCGAAGATTTTATAAAACCTCGAATGATCACTGATAAAGTAATTTATTTCGATCTAAACTAAAATAATGAAAAATTCCTAAGGAAATCTTGTAAATATCCCAATATTTTATAACGAATAATCGAGGATTGTACACACATTATACACCCTTATCAAACACCTTTGCATTATGACCTATGTTATTCTTGCATTTTACGCCCTGCCAACACTCACCGTTCGACCTTGTAATACGCTTTTGACCCTTTGCCCTTCGACCCAAGGTCTCCACTACGATGAGAATCAAGAGGAGGTACAGATCAGTTCCAAAGTGAAGAGGCAGCCCTCCAGACCTCCGAGGAAAGGATCCATTACTAGAGGAGTCACGATACAAGATTATAATTTGCAACCAGGTTTCTGATTGGCACTTTACGCTTTTGTCGTCGTCAACTAATTGTATTCGCGCTCGTATTAACTTCTCGGCCATCAACATTCTTCTGTAAATATTGTAGCTTGGAAAGAAACGAAAAATAAACAAAATATGGCGCGTAACAGGAAAATGTGACAACATTTCTCTCATACATCGATTAAGAAGTTTAACTTCAAAAAGGAAAGTCTAGAGAGAGAAAAAACTCTCTACAATTACTGAAAAATGATTACCTGGATAAAGTTAAACGTAAAATTTCATTATCTGTCTTTTAGACTAGAACTGTTTCGAAACACCTAGAAGTAGTTTAACCGTGTTAGTTTTTTCGATTGCATCAATATCCGAACTATTTCTATCTTTTAAGCTACGAGTTAGCAAATCTATATCTGAAGTGTGCGGTGAAAAAAAAATCGCCACGCATAGATCCAATTTATTCAGATGAAAAGAAATGTAATAAATAATATACAGCCTTCTGATTTCTAATTACCTGTAATTCAAAAGACCCTTGCGTAGTTGTTAAATAAATAACTAAAAAAATGACATTGACTGAATACGAATACAGGTATTTCTCTTCTCTGTAATATGGAATTTATTTTTCATTCATCTTCTTCTGAATAACTGTATAGAGCTTTCATAATCATTTCGTAAGCTGTATCTTGCTTTGTAACTTCAATGTACATTTATAAATAGTTGAAAATTATGATTTTGACATTCTCATGATTAACTAATAATTAATCCTCAAGATTAGTTTACAAAAAAAATGTTTGAGACTGCGGAAAAATCTTCAATTACTCATTCGATCTTAACAATCTACACAAAGTCAAAAACGTTTATTCCAATCATCAATTCCTGCGATGTATCAATCTAAACTTCTCCAGTCCATTACAAATATTACTATTCAATGGCAAACTTTTCCTTAACCAGGTCAAGTCAATGGAATGCATCGATCTACCAGCGAAGCTGAGATGTCTAAGTATGAGTTGGGTGTACAGGGTCTAGATGATAAGAAAGAGAAAAGAGGAAGATCACCGTTCAAGTAAGTTTTAAACTACCCGTTTCATAGCTTATATAAAAAATGACGTATGGAAAAAAGATAAAAACTTTAGGGGAAATTTTGGCATCTTGCCAAAAGATCTTGCATCTCATCAACATCATCAACATCTTGCATCACAAACTCAAAGCTGTAGTATCAGGGCATAACTCTAGGCATGATCACCTAGCTCGGTATGCTACAACGTCTATTGATTTTTTTTTTCATCAACTATTTCATCACAGATACTTACGTCGTTCCTTTGTGGCGTAAAAGCTCTATCAGCGTATCTGTTAAATAAAGCGTAAGCAAAAAAAAAACGTAATTCGTTAAGGATTCCAATTGTCATTATCAGAATCAAATTAGGTATATTAATTATGACTTCTTTACAATTTAGATTCTTCAGAAGCAAACGCGGCGAAAGCGGTGATAGGGCGAAATCCCGAAAATCCAAAACACCGGATCCATTCAGCGATACTGAAGTCTCTCCTGAACGTGGCCCTAGAAGACCCAACCCTCAGATTAGAATATCTCAGGTAAATATTTTAGCCGCGAAACCAATTTTTATTTACTGTTCCTTGTACATAATTCCTGATGTTACAGTAGTTAGCTCCCTGATTTCTAGATAAATTTTCACTGATTGTTTGAAAATTCCCTTAGTTTAAATTTACAGTAGAAATTTCCTAATAACCAAGCATTTTTATTTCGATTTTTTATCTTCACCAACAATTTTTAAGTTTCATTTTCTTAGTTATGACATTTATTTGGACATAGTGATATGTTATTTTTTTTAAGTAGCTATTCCTATATTTCGGACTGTTTCTTTACTATTTTTTATCATTACTTACTAAATACTTTTTAGTTATTGATATTCCCTACACATTTTTCTCGAATTACTGTAGAAAATACAAATTCAATACAATTTTGGTTTGGTGTAATGATTTAGTTGATGGGAACATTTTAAATGTAAAAACTTTATGGCAATTTTTATTTCTATAATTTTACTATAAATAACTTTAGATATAAAAATTGCCATCTCCTTTTTAATGACCAAAATTTCAATGTTTTTAAATTTTACCATCTTCCCGGCCTGCTTTTTACCTTTTTTAGTTACCTATGTTGATGTGTTTTGTTTGATCCTTTGTTTTTTATTCTTAAGGCGAATCAGAGATATAACATTCATAATAGACCTGGTGGAAGCAATATGTACGGAAGCCAGGGCGGGCTGAATGTAAGTATAATAAATGAATGGAGAAACATTATTCATGTCTTTATATTGTATTCTTCATAACTTCATTCGTGTATGTTATTCTTCTCCTGTTTCACCTTACCTTTTTTAAGTACCTTCTCTTGGTATATCATGTCTGCTTCCATTATTATATTTGTTCCTGTATTTATGTCATTGTTTATAGAGCAAAGAATTTTAAACTTCAGATTATGAATAAAAGTTTACATTTAAATTTAAATAAGTCAAATATGAACCTTTACGTAGCTGAGACCTCGTGGAAAAAATATTTTTTGGGCACAGGGTACTTATTATCGCAGATGACAATTAAAGCCATCAGAAGGATAATCCTTCCCAAATTTACCAGGACAATATCATTAAATGTTATAATTATGGTAGCAATAGACCAGACCTGGAGCGAAAATGTATCATTTACCATATCTGAAATAGTTAATAACCGGTACAGTACAGTACAGCGAGATCAAAGTTTTTTTTTTTTCTATGAATATCTTGTCAGTTTCTATTGTATAGCCTCTTATGTATATAATCTCTTTGCCTGTACCTGTTATTTAATAGTAATCTATTTTAGGGATTACTTTATCATTTTTATATAAATGCTAGTTTAATTGTCTTTTATGAATTGATTCATAGATGACCATTATTATTTGGAAATAGTAGACGTTCCGCCAGGTTAGGTAATCAAGCCTGATAAAGACCGTATAGCAATAGTGTAAGTTCAGAGTTTATAAATTTATAATATGTTGAGAAGATTCGATAATACTAGTGCCATCTTTTGACGAATTGCGGGTAGTCGCCACAACCACTTCTTCATATATAAAAGGCAATTCTGACTCACTGTCTATAATAATATATCAAGCAGCTGAAACTTTACCTAGAACCCTAAAATTTGGTACAGGGGTTCCTTTTGTGATGTAAATGAGCGATAAGAAAGAATTTATGAAAATTCAACCCCTGAGGGGGTTAATATGGCATGTAAATTTGGTCTAATAAATGAACTCATGCTACTAAAGCGTACACAATATAATTCCATTGATTTTATATCTTTCGGCATGACGATATCCCGCAAGACAACAACTGATGGCGCTAAATATTATATATTGTCTGTCAAAGTATCAATTTTATACTTTAACCATATCCTTCCATACAGTCTAACCTACAGGTACCACAACCAACCACAACAACGCCACAACAAGAGCGAAAGCAGATGACCACTACCACGTTAGCAGCTGCCACCACTGAGACGGTCGGTAACGAGATCTTCGACAGTGAGTGTCTGAAACTCATCAACGAGTACTTCTATGGTGTCAGGTTTGTTCATGTTTGTTTTTTTAAATCATCTTTGAATAGATATTAATGAATAGATTCTTACGGGTCTTTTTCAATATTATTTATTGTTGAATAGCTATTCCAAGGAGCACTAATAGCTCACTTTCACATCTGGTGATAATCTTAATCGTTGGAATAGGAAATGCATCATCAGGGTCGAGGGTTACAGATAGAACCTCTGTTCTATTTGAAATTACTTACTTTAGATATTCTTGAGTGATAATGTACACTTACATTAGATGGACATGCCTGTTTCCTATTTTAATATTTTATTGCTACATTGAGCTCACGGGGGGAATTAAAAAGCTCAAGCCAGAAGAGTATACAGACTATTTTAAATTACACACTTCGTTTATACATTTATTCAAAATACCGTTATCGTCTATTTTAATTTTCAGGATCTTCCCTGGTCAAGATCCAACCCACGTTTATATCGGCTGGGTCACCACACAGTACCATCTTCACTCGAAGGATTTCAACCAGAACAAAGTTACCAAGTCCTCTGTTATTATCACTGATGATTACGACCGTGTGGTTGAAAGGTAAGATATTGCAAGGGTTTAAATTGAAATTATATCTAATTGTCAGTAACATAAATTGTCAAATTACAACACGCTTATGTTATTACCACAAAATACAAATTTTGCATTAGTCTATCAGTCATGCATACCTTCTATTCTCACCATTCGATACGTTAATACTTATCTTGACACAAAAACCTAATACAATTCGCATTAGGTTTGATCCCCATAATGAACTATGAACAACTAGCTGATTCCCGCGGTTCCACACGCTTCAGTCACGTTTAACTATTTGTGTGAAAAATTACGGAGAAATTCGACTAGTAATTTTGCGTGAAAAAAAAATAAACATACATATATCCTCACAAACGTTCACCTTTATAATATTGAATTTCACCTTTATAATAACTTAAGTGAATTATTTGATCGTCAGTGTAAACCGTCAATCCTGCTACATGGTGCGAGCGGACGAGCTCTACAACGAAGTGATGGCTGAGGCTACTGGAAAGGGCGCGTCACAGGGCATGTTTATAGGGTGCTCCGTGGACACATCTACTGGCACCGTGGCCTTCACGTGCGAAGGGAAAGAAACTAGCATTAAATTTAAGGTAAGATATTTTTTTATCAGACTGAAGTAGCAAATAGTCAATGCGAACTGCATTGCACCTGACGGCAAGTGGTAAATACACAGGTTCTACTAGGTGGTAGTCGACTGGGGAGGTACCACGCCGCACCTATTTCTAGCGTGAAGCAGTTCTTGCGTTTCGGTGGGAGGGTGTGGCCTTCCTTTGTATTTGAGATGACCATCGTAGTCCTCGGGAGTAGCAACGCATCTGTGATTGACTTCAGATAGAACACTTGTTCTGTATATAGTTGCTTGGAGATGTCCATGGGCGGCAGTGGTCACTTACCATCAGGTTGACTGCATGCTCGTTTGCTACTTCAGTCTGATAAAAAAGTGGCTAATGCGACCTATGGCATACATCTGTGAACAACTTCGTAATCAACAGGGGATCCATCTAAAGTCAATGACACATTCGTTAACTTCTTACGAGGACTAAGATGATCGCCAAATATGAAAATGCGCTGGCAACCACACCAAACAACCGCAAAAAATGCTTCACGCTAGAAATGTGATTTCGTATAGAAGCACCTGTTCTATATGAAGTTGCTTACAGATGTCCATGGGCGGCAGTAACTTCTTACCATAAGGTTGACTGCATTTCGTTTGCTACTGACTGCATTCATACGTAAATAGTAGTGTTATGCTTACTTGTATTACAAATGATCTATGTAATACAACTATATATCTGCTTTCCCAGATGGAGCCAGATTCAAAACTATTCCCGGCGATCTTCGTCGAAGCGACATCGAAGGAGATCCTTCAGATCGAGCTCGGCAGGTCATCCACAAGTTTGCCACTTAGCGCTGCTGTGCTGCCAACGAGTGATAAGCACGTCACACCGCAGTTCCCACCAAGGCTGAAGATACAGTGCTTGAAGCCGCATCAATGGGCTAGGGTGAGTGGTTCTACCTCTTTTTTAGGGTTCCGTACCCAAAGGGTAAAACGGGACCCTATTACTAAGACTCCGCTGTCCGTCCGTTTGTCTGTCTCCAGGCTGTATGACATAAACCGTGAAAGCTGAAATTTTCACAAATAATGTAATTCCGTTGCCGCTATAACAACAAATACTAAAAATATATATGTATTAAGGTGGGTTCCCATACAATAAACGTGTTTTTTGCTCAATATTGTAGATAAGGGTTCCCCTTCGTGCGCGAGTCCGACTCGCACTTGACCGATTTTTTCATTATATTTATGGCCAATGTATACGTATTCCCTTCTAGATTTTCGCCGATCTGAGTTTGACGATTTATTATCAAGTTACTCGTATGTCCCTATCTGACCTTACTATTATCTGTATATTTTTTATATATCTCATATATTCTCAAACAGAAGAAAAACTTAAAAGTATACTTACAGGTATTTTTCAATCAAAAGGTAAAGCTTTTATATTCCCTATCTTTTTAGGGATTTTTTTAAATAATCCTCTAAAAATGAATTAAGCGCATAGGTAGCCGGAGTGGTAATTATTACTATGCTTATGTGACATATTCTATATTCCTGTGATTTCAATTATTTTGCGATATCGATATTATATGTTAATATTCTTATCTTATAAATTGATAACAATAAAAAATAATTTGAGATGTAACTTGATATATTACAAACATTTTATCAATTTTTCCAGGTACCTAATCAATCGTTGCAAGTCCATGCTCTGAAGCTTTCTGACATTCGCGGTTGGTCAATGTTATGTGAGGACGCTGTATCAATGCTCGCTCTACACATACCAGGTAATCTTCTCTACTTCTACTTGCGTTGTTCCGCTTTATTTATAAAACTAAATTAATAAAAGAGCATGCACTTCTCTTGGTGTTGGACACTGCCGTCTCCGAAAATTTGTAACCAGCTTCATATGGAACATTGGTTTTTCCTGAAGCCGATTACAAATGCGTTGTCACTCCTGACGCGCCTAGTATAATCACCTCGTATGTAAGTTTTTTTCATAAGATTGCAGTAGCAAACGAGCATGCAGTCCACCTGACGGTAAGTGGTTACTGCTGACCATGGACATCTATAAGCAACTTCATATAGAACAGGGGTTCTACTTGAAGTCGATCACAGATGCGTTGCTGCTCTCTAAGATGGTCGCCTCATATAAGTGAGCTGACAACCACACCCTGCCAACGAAACGCAACAATTGCTTCACGCTAGAAATATGTGTGGCGGTGGTACCTCCCCGATCGAACTACGCTGGTTCTACCACCTGGTAAACCCCACTGCCACACCTATTTCTATCTTATAATAACAGCGACAAGCGTTTTTGTGTCCTGCTCTGAAGAATGTGGTAAGGCCTTACTTATCTGAAGCGTTCCAACTTAGTCCTTAAGGTTAGCAACGCATCTGTGGCCAACCTCAGGTAAGTCTTATCTGGGACAGTTTCCACTTACCATCAAGTAGACTGTATGTTTGCTACTTCTATGTTACAAAAAATCAACTGGCATCTACCCCCTTTTACAGAAACGAAAGAACTGAACTGCTTTACCCTAATAATGAGTGTGGTATTAGGCCCCTAGTTAAGCTTTCAAAAATAATTTAAAACAGCTCATTTAACCTTAAATATAAAGTGCATTAGCCATTCGTTACTTTATGAAATTTTATTTATTTATTTGTCAAGTTTGTGTACACGTTATAATGAAAAAATACGAACGTGAAATAAATGTAGTACATTTTCTGAGATATTTTTTCCAAAAATATTAATTCGTTCTTATTCTGTTTCAGAGGAGGATCGCTGTATCGACATCTTGGAATTGATTGAAATGGACAAGTTATTGAGTTTCCATTCACATACACTCACTTTATACGCAGCTCTATGTTACCAGAGTAACTACAGGTAGGATTTAAGTCCAGTTTACATAAGATAATTTTTAAGAGAAAATATTTTTAGGCGCATTCAACATTTTTCGGGTGAACAAAACTGCGTCATCGTCACCGAATGCTTCCCATGAGTTATGTGTTAGCTATATTGTATATAGATGGATTATATGGACAGTCTTCATGATTGCCTATTTTTTTAATAGGTCTCGAGGCCCGAGGGCCACAAAACAATCGCTACAAGCGTTTTTCGCTAGCAGTTGCAAGCATCACCGTTGAGTTAAAAATATACATATATATATATACGTGACGAATTGATAACCTTTTTCCTATGGGAAGTCGGTTAAAATAGATATTTTTGTTCATTCACACAAAGTCGAATTTCGCAGCAAATTTTAGCGAAAATTGCTGAAATTTGCTAGACGCTAGAGGGTATGAATTTAAACTTGCCCTTGTATATGTTCATAAATTTTCATCTTTTCTTTCTCTTACAGAGCCGCCCACGCCCTCTGCCAACATGTGGACCAAAAGCAGTTGCTCTACGCGATCCAATCTCAGTACATGTCAGGTCCGCTGCGACAAGGCTTCTACGATCTTCTCATTGCGTTGCATCTGGAGTCACACGCCACTACGATGTACGTATGTCCACTGACAAGTCCAAGATTTTGAATTTTGGGCTTGCGACGTTGAAAGGCTTCGATGAAAGAAAACAGTGTTTTGGAAAAAGGGAGATGCTGTCATTTCATTACTGCCACTTTTGGACTTGTGCCGTATGATGGATTATCTTTTTAATATAATTTGGACATCTGTAAACAACTTGATATAGAATAGGGGTTCTATCTTAAGTCGATCACTGATGCATTGCTACTCCCGAGGACTAAAATGGTTGCCTCATAGATAAGTGCGCCGGCAACCACATCCATCCATCGAAACACAGGAACTGTTTCACACTAGAAATAGGTGTGGCGGTGCTACCTCCCCGGACGAACTACACTGGTTCTACCACCTTGCTTAAGAACTTGCTTTACATTTGAAAGGTTGGTTAGATCTGGAGTCCACGAGCGGTTATATCGCCACGGGGCGACTACATCCTCGATTGCCATTTAAATCCTATTAAATAGTGTATTTTATTTACAGGGAAACATGTAAGAACGAGTTCGTCATTCCTCTGGGGGGTGAACTCAAGTCATTGTACGAAGACCCCGAGATGTGTCATAGTCTCCGCTCTCTGCAAACTGAAAGCGTTCGACCGCAGATGAAAATGACTGATATTGCGTAAGTAATGTTTACGATATAGACGTAAATTATGAGTGTAATTTTATTTAAAGTTATTGTTTTTTTATACAAATTACCACAATGTCTCTATCCCTATAAGCCATTTAAAATATAACTGCTATAGTTTCCAGTGACGAAGTAGTAAGTAAATACTCGCATTTTTTTTTTGAAAAAAAATTTGAAGTTGACGATAATATTTATGATAAAATTATTATGCGATAAACTTTTACTTCTATTGCTTCAAAAAATATTTATTTTGCTTTTGAGAGTTTAATTTATGTTCCATTCAACTTAAGCTGGAAGCAAATTTCTCCTTATAGCATAAATAACCCTCTCAGTGATGTATTTTCCAAATTAGAAGTAACTTATTCGAATGTTTCTGTAAAAAGTTATTTCTTTCATTCTCAAGAAGGTTTTCTTATTTATATTATTCGTTAACATAATATTGTTGCTGGATGGATTGATTTGGTCGCCTGTTCTCTAAATGAATTCACAAATGCCATATTGTATGTATTGTGTAATATTTAAGTTAATTTTAAGGATTTATTTTTTGTGACACCATTGCCGATTTGGGAAAATCTGTAATGGTAGTGTGTCTATGTAATAAATAAATAAATAAAACAATGAAGTAGTTAAGAATTAAGTTAAGAGAAATACAAAGGAAATACGGTGTAATAAATCTTTTGTATCGCAGAGAGAACATTCAAGACATCAGCAACCTGTATTCCCCATACTTCCCTCTGGAGGTGGTGAGGGAGTTCGTGATGCAGGCTCTGGCGGAGGCAGTGGAAACCAACCAAGTCCACAATAGGGACCCCGTTGGAGGCAGCAATGAGAACCTATTCTTGTAAGTAGTTATTTTATGAGATAAGTATAAATCAGAACACAATATTTTGGAGAAACCACGAGACGGAACGGACATCACGTTTAATATGTTGAAGATCCAAATTACTATTTAAACAATTAATTAAGATGTCTGTCCTGTGTCTAAGTATCCAAATGACTGAATAACTTTTTCTGGCTTTCTTGATGACTATATCGTTTGCATCTAAGTCCTTAGCACCCACAACATGGAGAATTCTAGTTCATTCCCCATTTCAATTTAGCCATTTTCAATAAAATAGATACAAATTACGTAAAAATCGTATACAAACTCGGTTTAAAAAAGTATACATTGGAACAGATGGACAACTGGGAGCGACTTCGTTTTATACTGTAATTGTGAATAAGTATTTTATCTCCGTAGGCCGCTGATAAAGCTGACTGACCGACTTCTCCTTGTGGGCATGATGCGTGATGAAGACGTGGAGAAACTACTCATCATGATCAACCCGGAAACTTGGGATGCCACCTTCGATAAAGGTAACCTTATCGATTGTTATTTGAGTGTTTTAAAATAAGTTGCTTAGGTTGCAGAATAAAAGGAATCGAACTCACTATTGCGGGAAATTTTTTTTATTAATTAAAGCTACGACTATTCACAACTTCGTCTTTCGTCTCATGAAATAAAAAATACTGTTTACTGCTAGAAAAGATAAACTTAAAAACTTAAAAAATGTACTTTATTAGATGCGCCCTATAAATTTTTAGATATATTGAGAATTCATCATTACAGATTTTGCAAAAAGTATATTCTTCTAATACTCCTGATAAAATAGAACTTTCGTCTTTCGCAGAAGGGAAAGATGAACACAGAAAAGGTCTACTACACATGAAAATGGCTGAGGGTGCTAAGCTACAAATGTGCTATTTACTCCAACATTTGAACGACATACAGCTCAGGCATCGTGTGGAATCCATCATAGCTTTTGCTCACGACTTTGTTGGAGACTTGCAGTCGGATCAATTGAGGTACCTAAATCTATCAGCGTTTGTGTTGACAACAGTGGGTGTTGATGTTACACAAGAAGACGCTGCTGTCCATTTCCTGGATTTTATTTCTTAGTGGCCTCCTACTACATATAGAGAGAGAGAGCGGTTCAAGACCGAGATCACGCAACGTATAAATCTTAATATATACAAATTAAGTGTCACGTTGTTCGGGTTAATCTCCTAAACTACTGATCCGATTTCAATCAAATTTTCGCAACATGTGCAGTTTCATCTAACTTAAAAAATAGGACACTATAAGTTTTACATTTACTTTTACTTATTAAATCACTTAACATTGAATTTAAAAGATGCCGGGAAAGATGCGTAAGTCGTTGCTTTTTCAGGGATTGCCACGACTATATTAAATGATGGGAAATTGGTGCCACCACGCCATTTTTTCTTTAATGCCCAACGAAGTGGGCACGGGTCTGCTAGTATTATATATACATTTCATCGCTTCTGAGTTTTTCTTCTTCCTGATACATAATATTATCCATTTCTTTTATATATATTATACATCTTGATTAATTGATATAATTTTGTCATATATGTATGAGAAAATTATATCAATTAATCATATTTGATTCATTTTACATTTTTCTCCTCTTTCTGGTAGATAATATAACCCATTAAATTTCGATCTCTTTCGATTTCGAACTCTGTCATCTTGATTAATTGACATAATTTGGTTCACAGACGCTACACAGAAATCAAGCAGTCAGATTTGCCCAGCGCAGTCGCGGCTAAGAAAACGAGAGAATTCCGTTGTCCGCCTCGCGAACAAATGAACGCTATTTTAAGTATGCATTTTTTTACTCGTATTCTGTAAAATTCCCCACTTTGAATACGAAATTATTGCCAAAATGAAATACATCCCTACGATTATAAGAGGATAATAAAATTAGGATCAATTATTTAAATAAGAAATGTAATTAAAAAAAAAACAATTTCAATTCCTGCGTGCTAATGGTAAGAGGTTAAAAAATATGTTAATAACTACGTCTTCAATGTGGGAATGTAAGGCGACCGGTCAGCCTATGGGCAACCGGTCAGCCTATTGCACTTCACACTTTTCCAGTTTTATTGGAGGTACCAGGACGCCTGGCAGATGTGAAACATCATGTTCGTATGAGTAATATACATAAAAGACTAATATGCTAAAATTAAAGTATAATGAAAATAGCGCCATCTAGAAACAGTACTCCGCACTACGTCGAACTAACATCGTAGCCTGCTTAGTTTTGTTCGATGCTTAATAGTTCCAAATACGTATAACAGGTGGCGCTAAAATAAATAAAGGCAAGCATCGCCAGGCCAACAATTAGTTTTACCTGCGCCTATAGATATTTCTTTTGAAAAACATATTATATAATAATTATAAGTATATTGAAAGAATGTAAATTTTTGAGTTTGACCATTTTCTTTTATTACAATTTCGGCCAGTCAGAATAACTGAATAGTAGTCGTTAAGAAAGATATTTCCGACAAATTCTAGATCCCAGCCCATCAAACCCGAGGATGCAAGGCTTGTGCAAGCTGGGAATCTGTGGTAATTGATAATTTGAGGTATAATCTTTGATTGAAGCAAAGATTATGATTTTAATTTTGGGTTCAACTTCTAAAAACAGTACGAGATCTGATGGTTTTAAATGTGCCTATGTCAATGTGTCCGTGAATATGTGTCCATGAATTTTGTGTTTTGCAATCAGGGCTTCTATAACATCTGTCTTTATTATTCTTCACCTTAAGAAATATTAATATTTTTTTTATTCATTAACTTTATAAGATTGAAGTAGCAAACGAGCATGCAGGCCTGATGATAAGTGGTTACTGCCGCCCATGGACATCTGCAAGCTACTTCATATAGAACAGCGGTCCTATCTGAAGTCGATCACAGATGCGCTGCTACTCTCAAGGACTGAGATGGTCGCCTCATATAAAAGTGAGCCGGCAACCACACCCTTCCACCGAAACGCAAGAACGTCGAACTACACTGGTGCTACCAACTCGAAGATTTATTTATAATTGATTCTTAACTTACTTTTATTTCCACTTTGTTTCATGTTTCTCTGTGAATGTTATTCGCTACATCTGCTTGATGTTACATAATAGGACGAAGGAATCAAATTTTTCCGACTTTAAAGTTTACGTAATATCGTTTTCAATCTTATCAAGGAATGTACAAGAGATATAGCGAATACTGCTATTTCTGATAATGTACATGTAAACAATAAAGAGAACATTGTGCAAATATTAGGTAATTTCTTAAGAAGAGATATTTAAGTTTACTTTTTGGTTTACATTTGGGTTAAGTTAAGGTTTCGGTTTGTTTCAGTTAGCTTAGCTTTCGGTTAACTTTAAAACTACATTTACTTCCTTCAGAAATTTTAATGAAGAGATTCTAGGTCGTATCGCAAAATGTCCAATCCGAATATGAGCGCAGACCTCGAAACTATGTATATAAAAAACATTACAATCTTTTTTATTGGGTTATTATTTGTGTACTTTGGCGTGATACTGTATGTTCTATGTATTTGTAAAAAGTGGTTTTAATTGTATACACAATAATCATTTATTGTTTATACTATCTTTTAAATGAATATCTTTTATACTTCTTCTTCTGCCTAATCACTGATTGTTCTGCAACGCACAATTTGAACTAGTCTAGAACGTAAATATAAACAGTACAATACATTTGGACTTATATAATTTTGCACTGGAATTCTCATATAAATTAAATGTTTTTTATATCCTCTCAAATGAATGTATATAGGGGACGAAAGTTTAAAGAACTTCTTTTTATAAGAATGAAGTAGCTAACGAGCATGCAGTCCACCTGATGGTGGGTGGTTACTGCCGCTCATGGACATCTGTAAGCAACTTGCAACTTCACATAGAACAGGGTTTTCATCTGAAATCACAATGGTAGTTAGATATAATTATGTTCTAACCTGATTTACATATTATAGGTTTCAAGCATTTGGAAGAGGAGGATAAAGAAAATTGTCCCTGTGGAGAGGATCTCATTGCACGCATGAACGAGTTCCATGAGACCTTGATGGCTCATGTGTCGTTAAGCGCACTCCAAGAACCGGATTCCGAAGTAAGTACATCGGTCTTCAATGCACTAACTTGTCGATCGGCCTGATGAAGTAACTTCAATATACAGATGGTAGAACCAATGTAGTTCAACCGGGGAAGTACCACTGCCACACCTATTTCTTGCGTGAAGCAGTTCTTGCGTTTCACTGGAAGGGTGTGGTGTGGGTATGTGATTTACACTATAACAAAATTCACAAAATAATGTGTATGCAACATTATTTTGTGAATTTTGAATAGATTTTGTGGTTACTACGGGACCTTTAAAAACATTGCTAAAGTTTTTTTTATTATAAGAATGAAGTAGCAAACGAGCATGCAGTCAACCTGATGGTAAATGGTTACTGCCAACCATGAACATGTGTAAGCAACATATAGAACAGGGGTTTTATCTGAAGTCGATCACAGATGCGTTGCTACTCCCGAGGACTAAGATAGTCTCCTCATATATAAGTGAGCGGGCAACCACACCCTTCCACCGAAACGCAAAAATTGCTTCACGCTCGAAATAGGTGTGGCGGCGGTACTTCCCTGGTCGAACTACACTGGTTTTACCGCCTGGCTCCTACTTATAATTTTTATTTTCACAATATTTTAGGAATCAAATGAACCGGAGACGAAGCCGGGTGCATTTGGCAAGCTATACAACATCATCAACACAGTTAAGGAGTTAGAGGAAGAACCCAAGGTAGTTTGAACGTATTTAAAATGTTTTATCAAGATAAATGACTAATTAAAACAGCGTATATACTGTTACATACATGAAGATAAATTTGCACTAAAGCTGCAAAACTTTCGTGATGTTTAAGTGTTCACTAAAAGTAGTGTTCATTTCAACGCTGTACATTTTTTTTGAGAAAACTTCTTTAGGCGCGTTAAGCGCGTCTTGAGCGAACAAAAATCATGGAAGTCGCGTCAACGTCATCGAACGTTTTCCATGAGCTATACGTATACTGGTACTCGCGATATGCGATTTTGAATTTCTTCTTGCCAATATTCCGACCCAGTTACATGGATCGTGGTCATGCAGTTTTGCCGTGACCACGATCCATGTAACTGGGTCGAATTGGCAAAAAGAAATTCAAAATCGCATATCGTGAATACCCGTAACTTATTAAAATGAATCAATTCCGCGATAATATCAGCTTAAAATCATATACGTATACTGTGTATATAATAAATATACATAGATATACCTCCGTGCGTTCTTTTTGTAAGTTTTCACTTCTAAGGGTAGTCTTCATGACTACCTTTTTTCTTTAAGAATAAACTTATACTAGAGCGCTAACAGTCACAATTTTTTTTAAATATAATAAGATGGAATTCGGTCATACAAAAATTGAGCATGATTGACAGTGCTACACATGGGTAGGTATACTACATATATGGAGATAGATCTCGATCTCACTATAACTTAATATTTGACTTTTATCTTTTATCTTTAACTTAATATTTTTGTTTTTTTCTTTCGACATATCGCGGAGTCTATTTATTCCGGTTTAACCTTCCTCCTTAGCATAAGGTGAGAAAAAAAATAGTGGATAGCTGACCTTTATTTTTCACCAATCTTCACTTTTCAACAACCTCGCTTAACAGAGCTTCGGCTACGCCCAAATTGCTATAGTACATAGTTACTTACTTAAGGGTATATAATAATACTTAAAGTATCCCTCATTGCCATAAAAACTACATGTAGCCAATAATTTTGTTATAAAAACTTATGACATTTCAATAAACTAAATCAGTAACAAAAATAAAACTTTCTAGGCTATTGAAGAACCGCCAAAGAAGACTCCAGAAGAGAAGTTCCGTAAAGTGCTGATTCAGACTATAGTCAATTGGGCTGAAGAGTCTCCTATTGAAACACCTAAACTTGTCAGAGAAATGTTCAGGTAAATGTTAAACATTATCAATTATATCATTTATTGAATTAAAAATAAAGCATAGCTGTTTAGCTATATGTCTTGCCTGAAGCCTTATTGGATAGATTCAAAAAATCCAATCTGCTAGAATGAGTATGGTTTGAATAAGGTGCCACCGTTCCATCTATTTTTCAATTCTTGCATTTCGGTACAATGTTATGGGCAGCACACTTTCATATGAGCCGATCTTCCTAGTCCTGGGGAGAAGCAACGCATCTGTGACTTCAAATAGAACCCATGTTCTAAATAAAGTTGCTTACAGATGTTCATATGTCTGTGACCATTTACCATCGGGTAGACTGCATGATTGTTCGCTTTGGACTTTGAAAAAAATTAACATGTGATATATCTTTGACGACCCGCATGGCGGAGCGGTCACCGTACGGTCTGACACCCAGTGGGTCCTGGGTTCGATTCCCGGCCAGTCAGAAATGTGAATGATGATTTTAGATTTCTGTTCTGGATCTGGGTGTATTCATCTTTGTATGTCCATGGCACCCATGACACAGGAGAAAAACCTATTGTGGGGCTATGAGTGTAGCAAGCGGTATATGTCTTGTAAAGTCAGGAATCTATGATTGAAATGAGCGTAATCAAACCTTAAACTTTCATTTTTAGCCTCTTAGTCCGCCAATACGATGCAGTAGGCGAACTCATCAGAGCATTAGAAAAGACTTACGTTATCAACGCAAAGACTAAACAAGATGTTGCGGAGATGTGGGTTGGACTCAGTCAAATCCGTGCGCTTCTGCCTGTACAGATGAGCCAAGAGGAGGAGGAACTGATGAGGAAGCGACTCTGGTAAGTGTCAAATTTGTTACAATAAAAAAAATCGTAAATAAGGAGGATAAGGAGATAATCTTTTATCTTATAAAGGTGTAGTTTGTATCGATGGATGTATGTTTGTTCCTATTTTACACAAATACTATAAACACAATGTGGATGAAATTTGGTATACAGTTAGTTTATAATTTGGATTAAAACATAGGATGCCATTTTCATGGTAATCTGACCCAAGCGAGTGCAGCTGAGCGTAAAAGCTAGTTTCGTATAAAAGCGTTCCAGTGTTTCTTTATGTAATGTAATGTAAAATATTTTTTATGCATACTTAATTACCATTTCACACATAATTAAACGTAAAATTAATGACAATAAATATAAACTAAATTTTTAAAATTAAATACGATATTACTTAGCAAAATAATACTTATAACTCAAAACCTATAATTTAAATGTCTATTACATATGATATACACGAAGCCGGTATGTATAAGAAGAAATTTTAAGAAAAACAAAAGAGTAACACTAAATAATTTTCAAAATACAGAAATCCAGACAGGTTTTATTCGCCCATAATCCATATTTTACAATTTACAGTCATTAAAATTTACTGTTTCTTATTTTTTCAGGAAACTAGTCAATAACCACACGTTCTTCCAGCATCCAGACTTGATTAGGTAATTGTTTCGTTATTATCGATCCCTGTTTTACCCGACTAGGACTAAATGAGGAATTCTTGGATAAACGTTTTTGTTTCACATTGAGTTGTTATTAAACGGTTGTGAAATGTGACTACCTATAGCGTTACATCGCTTTTACAGCTTATTTTTAATTAATATGAAGTAGCAAACGAGCAAGCAGCCCACCTGATGGTAAGTGGTTACTGCCGCCCATGGACATTT
>DWNE01002311.1:0-19203 GCA_018249875.1 Cecropterus toxeus | reverse complement strand
AAAAAATACTGTAAATGCCAATTTGTAAGTGCCCCCGTAGGCATATACAAAATAAAGATATTTCATTGCATTTCAGACAAAAAAAAAATATTTTAAAATCTATTTCACTTACTTACATTAATAAATGTAAGGAGTAATAATTTATCAGTTAGATTTTGATGTCACAAATATTGTATTTTTGCGTTATTTATGAATCCCGGTGGTGGTTCCGTTTGAGGGTCGTGAAAACACGGTCTCTTACTTAAGGAAATACAGTCTCAGCATTTTAATCCTCTTGACTACCACTTCCATCGACACAGTGGCAAGACCGGCAGTCTCGTGGTAGGCTTTTCTTCATAACTAATGTATAACTACGTTACAAACGTATCATAAGCGTGACCTTTTGGTCACGCGGGCACCCCGGTAAATATCGCCTTGCAACACAGTTAAAATGTATCAAAAACTTCGAATAAACTTCGCCTGCTCCTGTAAATATTGTTACCAAATCCTCAAATATTTTCGTAAAAATTTGTTAATCTTGTCCGAACAGTGCTTTTGTGAAAACTTTAATGTGCGGAAATTTGATTGGATTTGAATTACGTAATCACCAACGAACCGGCCTCTCCTGATTTAAGATTTGCGCAATTTGGCCAAACTTTCCTCGAAAATTAGAAATCTTCGAAAGTTTGACAGACTTCAGGGCCCGAACTTTATCCGATAACTACCTACTATTGCTGTCATGACTTTGGATGTTTATTTTCAAATGTACTTTTGGATACATAAACAAACAAACTTTTCGAACCAATTAATGTGAAATTCGTTTTCTGTAATTACATAAGTCTGATAGATTTCTTGCAAAGTTTTTATTGGTAGATAACGGAGGAAACTTCTAATACATCAAAGTAATATGTAGGTACCTAATCATAAGTAAATTGGTCCGAAACTCTTTGCGTATACTTATTGTAAGGTAATCAATACCTAAATTAGATGTCAATTTAGTCGCATAGGTATCAATATATCAGGCGTAAGTAGGTAATCAGGTGCTGGTTGGGTGGCTTATAGCGTCTTTAGATCTTAGCGACGTGTGATAATGACAATGAAACGGTATCCAAATGTGTAGTGCAAACGCTCTGCAATGGGCTTTAGGGACTCATAGAATGTACGGATGTTTTTTTTTCGTAAATCACGCTTTGCAAGCGTTAGTTACAAGGCTACGAAATTTCGTTGCAAATTGTACAATTTCGCGTTTGCGAATGAATGTTTCATGGAAAAGTGGAAAGAGCAAACAATTAATCTTTTCACTTTAAAATATGTGCTTCAAAATAAAAACTTTTAGCAAAGATGCTAAATTTATTTCAACAAAAAATAAATTTAGTGCTGGTAGGTAGGTCCTAATTTAAATTCGTATCTGATTTCGCGAGTGCAATGGAGAAATTTTTAAATTTTATGCAAAGTACTTTTACGTTGAAATTGTTGAAAGCAGATGTGCTTGGACGCAAAGCTTGGTGTTTTAATGAATATTTAATGCATACTATCATAGTAAATTCTAATAGGTTTATGTAGTGTTCTAACTTTTAAGGCGAATCTCTTATCAAACAGTATCTATGTAGTGATAATTATGAAATTAGTTATTATTATAAATATTTTTTAATACTTACTGTACAATTATATTTAAACATATTAGGCGACCACAGAGAAGAGTGGACTCTTCTACCACAGATTTTGTAAACTTACCAGGAGAGATCCCAAATATTGTAAACATTTCCCAAATTGTTTAAATAAAGAATTTTTGATTTTATTCTTGAAACAGCAACGAAACATTTGCTACAGGCATTTTCGCTTGGTAAAAAACTTGGCTGCAAACAACATGCCCATCTATTGTATGGCTCTCTGCCTAGCTTCTCTTCTATGAAGGAATTTTGATTTTCATTATTTGTGGAAACATTACTTGCTGTCTTATGAAAATAGTAAAACCCCGTTAGAACTCATGGTTATTGGTTTAAAACGTATGTGAATTTCTACTTCATAGAAATGGTCTTATGTTTTTTTACTAACACATAACTTTATGTTCTGTGACTGAAACTTGTTCTATATGTTCTATAATATCACATAGATTATAGAACATATAGAACAAGTTACGACATAAGTAACCGTACGATGTTCCAAAAATCGATGTTATTACAAAAAAATAATCGATTTTAAAAAATCATTTTTATTGTTTTTTATTAGTAATACTTTTGTTCATTTAGTTGTCATTTTTATGCAAAACACCACAAATAGCTACGGCAAAAAATCAAAAGTATAAATAAATAATTTTAAATCGATTCTTTATAGTCATCAAATCGATTTATAAAAATCTAATTCTAAAAATATTCGATTTATTAAATAACCGATTATTTTTTTTATATCTCTACGCTCATTTCTCTGCGAGCCGCCGTGCGAACAACAAGTGTGAGTCGGACTCGCAGGCGAAGGGTTCCGTAGAATTATCATTCACAAATCTTGAAGATAAAATATAGCACTGTTTTAAAATAAATAAATAAAGTTGAACAGTTTTCCAACTACCAACATAAATTTGTCATAAATTCGGTTTTGAAAAAGTTCTGTATTTAATAAAATATTTTTTTTTTATTTTTTTACTAAATTCGGAAAGCGGTTTACAGAATACAATTACCTACCAAGTTTCAACTCTACAGTCTTAGTAGTTTTCGAATAAAATGGCTGCGACATATGGACAGACGGACGGGCAGACAGACATGAGAATCTATAAGGGTTCCGATTTTTGCCATTTGTTTACGGAACCCTAAAAATGGAACTTTTCAATAGAGGATGTGTTCTTTAGATTATATGTTACAAAGGAAGCTTTGAGGGTCCGACCTCGCCCTTAGCAAAAGCGTAAAAAGGAAAATTCGTGAAACAGAAAGACCTTTTTGTTTTTTGTCAACAAATTTTGGAGCTACGCCCATATACCTGTCTGTCTTCATTGTACCTATGTTTTACGTGTAGGGATTAGGGTATAAGGGATGATAAAATTAATAACAAACTCATAATGCTCAGGAGTAGTAACTATCTTTATTCCTCAAAAAAACCACCAATTAATATACATTTTAAAACATTAATATTACATGATAGGTTATATGTATAATTATTACACGTGCAGACGCGGTCTTACACAATCTTACGTTACTACACAATAATATTATAATTGCGTCATCTAATTGGATTATTGTCTTCCACTATTTATTGTCAACCACGAGACCGTGATACAATGAAGAATTATTGTCAATACTTCATACTAATTACACAATATTTAATTCAAAAGCTATCGAGAGTGTTCATTTTAAGCAATCGTGCGTCTGGCACGACCCTAAGTTCAAAACTGGATTAAAATACGGATATTCTCAAACATTATAGAAAAAATATCGAATGCTATTACATAAAGACACTGTCGATAGCTCGATACCGTGACATATCTGTCTATACTTTACAATATTCAAAGTATGATATGGTAACTTCATATGACTGGTAGGTAAAGATATTTCCGCAAAGATATGTAACTGCCAAAATTCTACTTCCAATTAAAGTCAGATATTCAGATCTTTAACTGATTCACCTATTAATAATTGCAATACGCATAAACTACAATGTTTTATTGTCTACCTATTAATGGGTTAAAATATAACAAAAATAATTTGTAAATACTACAGAATATTGTTAGAAAATTATATATAAATAAATTATGTATAGATATCTCGCTAAATCGTAACACATAGGATAGGACACCGTCCGTTACGATTAATAGAAGATTAATGAATTCATTGACTAGCTTAAAGCCGTAATTCATGTTGTAATATAATTTTAAAGCCAAATTTTATAGTCTGTGAGGTTATGCCGACGATATCCGTCGTTACTTAGACGATAGACGATAAGATACAGTAAATATATCTAGTACATAAATAGTTAACAACTCACTTACGATTACAGCCTTTAACTTCAGTTGGGTAACATCGAGATACAGTAAAACCTCCTTATTCGCGGGGGTTACATTCTGTTCATATGTCGCGAATACAGAAAATAGCTCCTTCGCGTGGGTTATGTTCCGCTCGTATACCGCGAATGCAGAAATAACTAGCAGTACTCAAAAAAAGCTGACGCGCAAACAAAATGCGCCGAATCAGTTTACTTGAACCAACTATATCCGCGAATAAATAAATTATTTGCAGCGAATCCAGGATACTTTAAACCCGTGAATATGGAAAACGCGAATGCGAAAACCCTGAATAAGGAACTTTAACTATATTTGTTGATCAAAACGTTTTATTTCCTTTGTGTCGTCGGTTACCTATTCCTTTTATGATCTTATCCTTTCTAGGCTGTCGCTCCTACACCTAAGATCCAATAGTACACGAATATATTGAATAATAGCGGCATATAGCGCGCTTGGCTAATTTACAATTAACTATAATAAACATGAAACATTTAAACATAGTTAAAGCATTTTGTCTGTCGGGGTCGGTTGCACAAACCAGTTTTACCCAAAGTTTTTAGCGTTTAAGTTTAAAATGTTTCACCCCCGACGCAAAAATGTCTTATTAAGCAATTTTATTAATTTGTTTATGTCTACGACATTAAAACTTTCGAAGAATTTATGAAATTTGAAACCTTTTTTATATTAATGTTAATATTAATTCCAGTCATTTCAAGACTAAAGTTACGTTCAACAAATTAAAAATATGCTGTGAAGTTAATAAAACATAATTTATCTTTGCTTTTAAAGAATGATAGAATTTTAGTAGTAACTGGTAGGATTTCAAATTTGGGTCGGGGGTTTTAATTTCTCTCCATGTGCTGTCCATGCACAGCCGATACCGACTTAGCCGTCTCGAAGGCGTTTAGGTGTACATGATAACCGTTTTACTTAGCGACTAATCACAACAATTATGTATATGTAGACATTAAAACCAGCTACAGATTATATATATACGAGTATATTCAGCATAGAATAGATTTTTAAATACAATATTTGCAAAAAAATGGTTTGTCTATTTTGCTTTCCTAAGCGAAGTTGAAAATTTAGTTGATGTAGTTGTAATTCGATCGAGTGTTTTGCAATTTCCATAAGAATGGTATAAGATTTTTAGTGGAGTCAGTAATAGAAAAAACTTATATTAATGTCAGTATTTATTGTCAATATGTCGTATATTTACGATACATAATTTAGAATAGATAATACATTTTTTAAATATCGAAAACCATGTTATTTTTACTAGTATGCGAAAATATTACGAGCGATTTAATAAATCGGCACGGCATAACCATTTATATTTTTTATTGTCATCATAATATATTTATTATTGTCATAATCTCATTAAATTTAGCGCAAAAACACATGAATAACACTTGTAAGTAAAATTTGATGTATATAAGTGTGTAAGAATGTTAATAATATGTTAATATTAAGGATAAAATAAACAATAACATAATGGAATGTATAATAAAACATTAAGTACATTCGCCGATTGCCTTTGATAAAAATATTTAGAACTGTGTATTGTTTGTTTAATAAGTGACTTCTGGTTTTGTCTATATTTTAATGAGTGGTGGTAATTTGTTGTGGTGGAGTTAGATTCAATAATCCATATCATTGACATCAATAGTCTACTACCGTTTTTTTGCTATAAACCAGCGGAAAATAACGGGTTTATTTGACTCCAATCACTTTTGCCTGAGTATTGGTAACACCAATACAGTCCCATGCCATAGCCTTTTGTAAATTTGTCGGGACGTAGGCATACAATCAGCATCTTCTACAACAGAATCACGGAATTTACAGACTTTTGAAGAACTGCTAAGATCATCCAGCATATCGTGATCTCGAAAAGGTGGGAACTGGGTTCAAAAGTTCCTCGAAGCATACATTATTGTAGTCTATAACGTAGAGAAAAACCTTTCCAAATGTTTATAGGTCGAACCCCTAAGGGGCCTGTAATATGTTAATGGCCATAACTGATTTAGAGAAGGCTCGAAAAGTTTAGGCTTACAAACATTTATTATTTTTTGCCTTTATTACTTAAGGAACTTTTTATTTTTATAGTATGTCAATTTCATAGATGTATAAGGTTTGAGAAGCACCGTTTTAAATATTTTTATCGTTGTCAAACTTTTTTCATTTATTTTCTTCAATTGTTGATTCTTTGGATTGCTTTGGGATTTCTTTGTCTTTTAGCTTAAAATAACTTTATTTATGCTAGTTTTTGGCAGGGAGTCCTGAATGTTTCAATCTTTATTGATTGGCAAGTTTATATTCAAATCATTGTTAGGTATATGTCGGTAATGATTATAATCCAAAATGGTGGTATATTTTGTCTCGCTCGTTTCCTATATTCCTTTCTATCTACACTGCGCACAGGCATTTATCCGTAATTTGGGGAGCCCTGAATACCCTAAAGAGGAATTGACGGATGCGGGGTAGGCACCAAAAACTAGTTGCTTACAAAT
This sequence comes from Cecropterus toxeus, assembly GCA_018249875.1. Lineage (NCBI taxonomy): Eukaryota > Metazoa > Arthropoda > Insecta > Lepidoptera > Hesperiidae > Cecropterus > Cecropterus toxeus. The sequence goes on along the minus strand of DWNE01002311.1, from coordinate 12,726 downwards.
CCATTTGGCCATCAAGGCCAGCTCGTTTCATGATCAAACGGGATCAAGGGCTTTGTTTTTCAAGCATAGAAGCGCCAAATAATTTTGCTTCTAGAAATCATCCATCCAATTCTCGATCGCGCCTAATGTTGCTTAACTTTAGTCTACACGCGTTCAGTTTTATATAATGAGGGAATACAGCGGCATAGCAGGGCATGTGGCAGAGGGTTCAATGGCCCCAGGCGGCACAATTTGGGAAGCGGCAAAATTTTGTTTTCCTTACATATATTACTGGTATCTTTTTTGTGTAGAAAACGCCTCGAAGGTCTTGTGCCGTCGGGCGGCACATTTAGACGGCGTAAATTTTTTTAGATATAGCGACCTTTTTTATTTTGGTCTTCAAATTGCTGAGACACTGTTAAAAATTATTTATGGAAGGCGACTTGTTTGGTTATCAAATTGTAGAGACACAGATCTCAAAAACTATTTAGCTATGGCAATATTTTTTGCTCGCCAATTTAGATTTCGTCTTTTTCGCCCACTGAAATTCCTAAATGGGTGGGCGGCGAATTAAACTTCAGCCCCGGGCGGTATGAACCCACGCTACGCCACTGAGAGAACGAGAAAGTTAAAAAATAGGCAATTTTGGAATATATTCAATACTGAAACAGTATATTATTAATTATTAAGGTTGCAGTTAGCTTCTTATTAGGACAGGAAAGCGATGATTTTCTTATCAAAATATATTTATTGTCCGTTCATTGGAATAATCGTACACATCGTGTTACGTGATTCAAAATTAGGAATTGTCTTAGATTATGACTGTATTTGTTTTTGGATTAGTTGTTGATAATATGTGATAACAGTTAGAACAACCAAACTCACATTAATAGGCTTTGTTCTGTCAATTCACTGATTGGTTTTACTGATTTCCTTCCATCGCACCTATTGCCTCATGATGTCATGACATTTTTAAAACATTTTCATACGCACACATATTTAATGGAACGGAATTATCCGTTTCACATATGTGCTACCGGAGTTTCCATTGGGATTCTATTAGTACTACATCCGGGGTGCGATGATATAATCCTGGCGCCGCCAACGCGGTTGTGTTTCGTCGTTAATAAAAAAACTTCCGCACTACGCAGCAGATGCCAAGTATTAATATTCCGCATATAAAGATATATATCAAAGAAATGTGATAACCTCAGCAATTACCAAGCGATCATGGCTCTACGCCCTTAATACTATTAAACATCGAATAATAAAACACTAACAATTATTGTTTATTTATCCATTATTGTCCAATTCATCGTCGTAGCAATTGACGGGATGTATAATTGATCTTCTTGTATACGAGTTATGTTATTGTCTTGGAGTTATATTATACTAAGCCCAAAACCTAACGCTTTGGGGGCAAAAATTCAAGAAATTCACCTATTAAATCCTTAAATCTATAAAAATACAATGCAATTATTCAAAACGGGTTAAAAAGAGCGTATCTACAGAGAAAACCTCAGTTTAAGTATAAAAATATTGCAGGTAGATAGCGCTTGGAAAGCTCGCAGGCGAAAGCTTAGATATGCTTTCGATATGGCTGTATTGATATAGTTTGCTGTGTCCTCGAAGTTTGTACGTCTAGGAGTCTAGAGCGTATTCGTGCCTCAACGTTCGTGGTTCAGTAGGCGACAGGGATGTATTCGGGGGCGACGTAGTCGAAGTAAGGGTGGTAGATGGTGCGCCGCGCCGGGGGCAGCATCACGTCGGAATAGCGGGAGAACTGGCGGCTGGCGCTCGGGGGTTTCCTGCAACAAGGTTCAAGGTGAGAAATGACGTACCTATACAGGGTATTTTTGTTATACTTACCCTATTTGCAGGCGCCACTTTTAAAATTAAATAGCCTATGTCATTTTGCAAATTGATACGATTTTAATGATATGTCATACAACACAATCCGTCAAGCCGTTTGGGCTGTAACGCGTGACAAAGAAACAGACATACAAAAAAACAAACAAACAAACAAACTGAAAAACATCACACTCCTTCTGACGCAGTCGGGTAAATTTAGATATGAATAGAACCGTTTTCAATTTAAATTTATATTGTAAAGAAGAACTTACAATAGAACTTTACTACTGCCGCGGTCAATGACTTCGACATTTATAATTGCCTTAACAATGAGCTGGAAATACTGGGAACACTTCAAAGAAAAGCGGTCACGGGCTGAGGGCCTAAGAGACCTGTGTCAACGTAAGCGGCCAACGATAAGCTAATGAATTTTAATTACAATCTAAAATTATTATATTTTATAATAAAAAATAATTAAGGTTGATTTTGATGCATTTTGACTGGACCACCTTTATTCGAACTCCAGTAAGGACCTTACGATAGGAGTGTTAACTTTTTTTTATAATATGGAAATAGCAAACAAGCAAGGAGTCCACTTGATGGTAAGTGGTGACTGCCGCCCATGGATATGTAAGCAACTTCATATAGAACAGGGGTTCTAACTGAAGTCGATCACAGATGCGTTGCCACTCCCGATGTCGAGGTCGCCTAATATACATATAAGTGAGCTGGCAACCCTTTCAACAAAACGCAAGAACTGTTTCACGCTAGAAATAGGTGTGGCGGTGGTGCCTTTCCGGACGAACTACACTGGTTCTACCACCTGCAAAATATATTCTAGATGTCAATAGGCGGCAGTGGTCACATACCATCAGACGGACGATGAACGTTTTTTACTTTAATGAAAGAATTTCATCGTTCGTCTCTCACAAATACAATGTCAGACAAGGTGCCTTCAGGGAATCGCGTTTACGGAAAACTTGAACAATTCCTTAGAAAACCAACCACAATTAACACTTCCCACTTTGAAAATTGCATTGTTAAAGTTAATTCTGTACAGTTAGTTCCAGTTTTGAACTTTATTCGAAGAAATTAACTTGATTCATTACGAAGACAACGTAACTGACCCCATTTGCTTTCACATTGTGCAGTTTTGATTTAAATTTAGATCGCTTTCAATTTAGTTTTGAAGTCTGTTACGTTATTTATGCAACAATGTTCTTGAATGTTACCAAAAGGAGATTCTATGGATCTGTATAATGGTATTCGATGAAATGAAAATTAAATGTTTTTCTTTTGTTTAAGCTTCAAGGGTACTTACAAAGTGTCATATACTTTTTTTTTCTTGTTCTATCTCTGGATCGGAACACGACTTCAACTGAGAAGAGGCGATTACGTCTATGGATAACTGTGATCAACTTCATATAGAACATGGGTTCTACAGGAAGTTAGTCGTAGGTGCTAATTCGAAGGAGTAAGATAGTTAAAATAGTCATCTTATATAAAATTGGATTACAAGAACTGCTTTACGTTAGAATTAGGCGTGGAGGTGGCACCTTGTCATCGTCAGTCGAATTTGTCCTACCATCTTGTTTTCATTGAAATATATTATAATACCATCAGAGTTGGTCAGCGCTAGTCGATGATTGCTTGCTACTTACTTGCTATGTCTGGTGGCGGGCTCATCAGCAGGATACTCCATCTGCAGAGGCTGCAGGCCACGTGGTTCCTGTTCGCCGTAGCTTCCGTACATGTAGTCGTCGCCCCTGAAAAAAACGGTCTTTTATTCTTGGAACATTGTGGGTGTCTATTTATAAGTATTTTTAAATGAGCATTAATTTTTAATTAGCCAGGTAGTAGAACCAATGTAGTTCAACCGGGGAAGTACCATCGCCACACCTATTTCTAGAGTGAAGCAGTTCTTGCGTTTCGGTGGAAGGGTGTGGTTGCCGGCTCACTTTTATATGAGGTCCTCGGGAGTAGTAACGCATCTGTGGGCGACTTCATATAGAACCCCTGTTATATATGAAGTTGCTTACAAAAGTCCATGGGCGGCAGTTACCATTTACCGTCAGGTGAGTTGCTTGCTCGTTTGCTACTTCATAGTAAAAAAAAAAGCATTCAGTCCACCTAATGGAAAATCGTTACTGTGACCTTTGGATATATGTAAGCAACGTCATACAAAAGGGTTTTATCTGAACAATCACAGATGTGTTGCTTCTCCCGATAAATAAGTTCGCCATCCACCTTGCAGCGATGCGTTTCGCTGAAAGGCAGGAAGTTTTGCTTACTGTAACCTTAAAATGAGTTAATCTTGTTACCTCAAAACAATTATTGATTATGTTTTTGTATACATTGTAACGTACATTCCACGTTTTTGTTTTCGTTTTCGGCCATGCCTTGCAACGTATTACTTACAAACATAAGTAATGATTGTTTTAAGGGAATATAAGAAACTCGCACTAATTTTACTACTTCACGCTTGAAATAAGTGTGGCTGTGGTACCTCAGTGGTCGAACTGCTCGTATTATGCTCCTTTAAACTTTACAACTAAATCTTTCTTATATATTTCATTTTGAACATTTATTTTCATAACTACCTATTCCTCTCTTATATAAAACATGTTAACTACAATTGTATGAGCCCTATAGTTTTACACGAGTCGAAATAAAATAACTTGACATTCTTACCTATAACCGAAATTTTAGACTTTCAACAATTTTAAGAACATAGCATGGTTGCAGGAGCAATTGACGTTAGCGTCGAGCGCGTTTTCTTGAGTTTTTGTGAGGAACCCTGATTATTTTTTCTTACATTAAAGTAGCCTACGTTACGAGTAATAGCATCAGCTATCTACCCGTCAAAATCTCGGTAAAATCTGTCAAGTGGTTTTGGAGATTAGTGAGAACAAGACGACAGACAAATAGGATATAAAAATTACACTAATTGACTTTTGTTATAAGTATCGTATATTTTCATATGCATTTAATAAAAAGCTGTTATTTTGATGTTGCAAACAGACACTTCAATTGCATTTATTTGTATATATTACACATATATATAATAAGTAATACGTATCGTTTTATTGTCTTTTGTTTCGAGTTAAACAGATTAGCAACGCTCGCTCAAGCTTATCCAAGGATTCCGATACTTGCGGGAAATTAACTGGAAAATTGAATCAACCACCTACGCGACATATCGGTTTGTCTTACAAACATAGACTAAGAGATTAAAGTATAGATGTAGTTATAGCTTAGATCTGATTTTTTGTCCTATTTCTCTTACATAATATATCCCCTTTCTAACCCACACTTTATGTAGGACTAGCTGTGCCACGCTGTTTCACCCGCTTTTATTAAAGAAAATCTATTAAAAACAAACAAACATAGCGTGATTTCATAGCATTCCACTATGAATTTACTATTCAACACAAAGATTTTTTCAATTTGAACCAGAAGTTCCTGAGATTAGGGCGTTTAACCAAACAAACTCTACTGCTTTATAATATTAGTATAGATACACCCACTTTATATTAGGATCCCCCTCCACAGAATTGCGTTACGTCATACTTGTACCGAGCAGTGATAGCCTAATGGTTGAAACTCGGCTTCTCAATCGAGGATCCGGGGTTCGAATCCCAGGCACGCACCACTGATTTTGCTAAAATTATTTGCGTATTAGAATTTAATTATCACTGCTTTACGGCGAAGGAAAATATCGTGAGAAAACCTGCACATCTGAGAGTTCTCATAAAAAAAAGAGTTCTCAAAGGTGTGTGAAATCTAGCAATTTGCACTTGGCCAGCGCGGTGGGCTATGGCCAAAAACTCTCTCACTGTGAGAGAAGACCCGTGCCCAGCAGTGGGACAATAATGGGTTGACGAGATTTAAATTATGTACATAAACTAGTAAATTAAACTATACTAAGTATTTAGTGTAACATCGTAAGGTAGATAATAATTTTATGGAAAAGAAACATATTTGATATGACTTTTAGTTTGTTACACGAAAAAGAGTTTTTACTACAGTAAAACCCTTATTGGTCCTTTTTATATATATTTTTATAATGAACATATTAGAATGAAAATACATTCTTATTATCAGGCCTTGTCTACGCAATATTGCATACTTGTACAGCGCATATGAGCATAATTAGTAACAAAATTTTGTTTGCTGTCTTCATACGAATAGAAATAAACATTTGCCAATCCTCATGTTTTGTTTTATAAATCGATATCACGTTAAACAGCAAACAGGAGAAACATATCAACCCTAATCCGTCCGCTCTCCCGACATAAACTGTCTCCCGGAAACAGGTTTGAAGCCACAGTCGCGGGCCAACAACTCACCTCGAGAAGCACGTGGGCTCGCGATGCACCGCCCACATCTGCGATATCTGAATGTCATCCAAAACTGACCTACTTACATTGCGAACAATTATGAAGTAAAGATTTCACTGGCATTGACACATACTATTGTTTTTATTTTTTATAAGTGGTTATTAAGTACGGTTATGGATGGCCTGTTTTTTGCACCATTGTCACTTATATTTCTCAATAAGATTACAAAACGACTTTCGACTTTATCCTTTGTGGTCATTAACTTGGCACGTATTCACAGAAATCAATATAACACAGTAATTTCTTAACTGGAAGTAAGTAATATTACACATACACATTGCACTTGCTATTTCTTTTATCTGTGAACGCATTGAAATGCAAAATGCTGGTGGATACTTCAATAAATAGCCACTCGAGTGCATAAAAACATCTTTGTAAACGAGACGAAACCCATTTACATTTGCACTTAGCATGGATGCGAAGAGCAGAAACAAATAAAAAATAAAAGCTCCCAGTTGCTCTACAAACCGTGATGTGCAAGCGCAAACCGAATGTAATAAGTTAATGAGTTAGAGGCAAGTTAGGGTCGTTTTAGAAAGCAGTATGTAAATACTTACATACATATAACTGTAGATAAGGATCTCATTTTTAGAGCTTTTATGATGATAAAATGTGTCATATAACTGACACATTTAACAATTCACAGCTTATTTTAATAGTAGGTATTTTTCTCACCAGATGAAGAACCACATTTTTAAAAGGTTTTTAGTAATTTTTTTCTAAAATTTGATATTGTAAAAATATCTGTTAATGTATTTCTCATTAAATCCCGAGGTTCAATCATGAACTACCGAGTTACTACTTCAAGAGATAATTATTATATATTTATAGCATGAGAAAAAGTTTGTAAAATTTAAAGATGCCCATATAATTTTAGTGTAATTTTAAAGCATACATTATTATAGATAAAGAAAAACAAGCTTCAAGTGCGCGATAACTGGACATCTGTTTTACAAAATGTAATAGCATTCTTGGCAATATTAACCGTGAATTTCAATCAAATTTGCATTATATTTTTGTTGCAGGGGTATCTATAATGTTAATGCTAATATTGAAGTTTCGCAGAAGATTATTGAGTACTATTATCGTAAAACATACGTCTAGTATAAGAATTAAAATGTCTATAGCGAACCGGATGAGCCAATCAGCACTGTGAGTCACATATGGGGTGACAAGTCGGTCGAGACTTGACTGGATAAATCGGTTTAAAGTTGTAAAGGTTTAAAGTAAATTTTCTCATTGTCTACGTTTATACCTACTGCCAAGATTCTTTAACCGACTTCTAATTCGAACAAATCGTATAGTTTTTTATAAATACGTGGAAAATATTGTTCCTAAACAGAGATTAAGTTTATTTAATACTAATAGTATTAATTAATAATTATTTAGTTAATGATATTGATTACTAAGTTTAACTCTTCTTGGCTCTATGCAAACACTGCAACTATAAAATAATACTACTTCTTGGATCTTTGACAAATATTTTAGACATGAAATCGTAAAATATATCCTCAAAGATTTTAATGACAGCTACACATATATTATACGGAAACAGAAATATGTGACGTTTATTACGAATGTATTAATACCCACATCCTACATGAATATAATTATTATTATACTTTGTATTAAATTAATTTATCATCTAAGAAGTGTGAATGGATAACATTATTAAAAATATTAAAACAAAAACCGTACTGCTTAAAAACGATTAATGTCATATGTTTAATCCGTCAAGCCGTTTGAGCTGCAACGTGTAGCATTGAAATAGACACAAACATACACAGTTCGAACAACGTTACACTTCTTCTGACGCAGTCGAGTACAAAATAATATTGATTTATAAAATAAGCCAAACAGTGAATAAGCTGGATGAGGAGAGACAGAACTGTAATTGAAGTTTTTATCTCTACATTCACCATCTTCTTGCGACCCTATATTCACGCACACGCAGTCCGAAGCAGTCCGAACCACGCGTACCCGTCCTATAATTGAGCCCCTATTCTTCAGTGTAAATGTTTATCGTTTATGGAGGCTACTCCCTCTCATTCACACTTGCGGGGTCCCGAATGATGCACTGGCGACGGACTGAGATCAACATTAAAACACGGCTCAAACCAAGGCATCATTCTGGCGTCATAACTCGTCTTACTGGCTTGTCGTAAATGTTGTGATGCGTTGCCGCTGTGTTGCAGTTACACCGGCACTAATCCGCTATTAATACGTGCATTGGACTTGCAACATGGATTTTGATCTTGGGATGACGGTAGCTATATTAATGTACGTTCATGACCGGATCCATCTTAGGAAACTGGTGATAAAAACATCTTAACCGAGTTTATTTCTTTTGTGCTGATCTATTAATCATTTATGATAATTCCTGGAAGGACTTACAGACAGGACAGCTTGCAACTTGATACTAATTTGCGAGATATCAAGCGGTACTAATTTGTTCGGGTTTATGAGATGAATACAAGACTCAGTATTGCTACAGTTCCTGAGAACCATGCGTTGAACAGCTCAAAGAAAAATGTGTTTTAATATAATGAAATGATGTGTAGACAGAATTAAATAAAAAAAAACTAAAAGCAAATCCATAATAGGTACCTATTTACGAGATACAAGGGCCTATTCGAAGGCATTGTAACGAAAGAAATGTTTAAATTATAATTAAAGTGTCTCTGTAGATATGTATGTCACAAATAGATTATTGATTAAATGCAATAAGAATAACTTAAAAATAATAAAGGTCAATGCTGTTTTCAATCTAAGATAGTTATCACATATTCTATTCAATGAATTATTGTAATTTTACAGCCATGGAGTCACTCATTTTCATATTGAAGTTAATGGATCAAAATCAATTAATATAATAAACACGAGTTCATTCAGTTGTTTCAATGCCGGCAATTAAATAAATTGATTTCCGAAATGAACACAATATTAATATTATTTCTCATTTGTTTTATCAATCACGCGATATTATTACTTCATTTGCGAGCATTTGTAATTAATTCGCATAGATTATAAAAAAAAATCAATTTTATATCTCGTCATTCCCAAGTACAAAATTAACAATATAATTATGTATGTGTGTCATTACCAACACATAATATAGGTAATGACATACATCGTTATAAAGTTACAGTAAAATAACTTTGCAATAGTCTAAGACATATGATATAAATATACTCAAAGCTGTTTGTCTTCAAATACATAAATACATTAAATACCAACATATGGAAAGATCGCAAGTTGTTGAAACGAAATTTGACATGGATTTTTTCATAGTCTATACTATATTTACGAATATTATAAAGCAGTAGAGTTTGTTTGGTTGAACGCGCTAATCTCAGGAACTATTGGGTCGAATTGAAAAAATATTTTTGTGTGAAATTGTAATTTTATTGAGGAAGGCTTTAGCCTATATAACATCACGCTATGTTTGTCTGATACAAGTACACGTAATAGATACAAGTCATAAAGTTTGACTATACTAACGAGTTAAAGTAAATTGTAAGAAAAAAGTTTAATTAATCTCTTATATACATAAATATCCTTAAAATATCTACGGAACATTGCATCGTGAACGCCGATAAAGTGGAACCAACTCCTTGATCACGTTGCGTAAATCGTTCTTGAAATCGCTTTCTACGTCGCGTCACGTCCATACCTTGATAAGCGAACCTTATCTTACGTAAATCGGACCTACTGTGTACAATGAATATGCATACAGCAAACATTCAGTTTTTAAGCGTCATACATATCTTCATAGTTCGGCCACATCTTCGATACCTGTTTTGTATTGTTCTTTCGACAGACATTTATTGTTGTCTACTATTTGTTTATAAGTTTTTGTACACGGTAATATTACAGTAATCACATATTAAATACAAAACACAAAGGGCTGCTTATTTCAAAGTAAAATCACCTGTAACATACAGTACGGGAAATACATAGATAGATATGGGAAATAACAGACTCTAACTCTATTTATTTTGCAATGGACTTACCTGCAATTTCTCCATCGTCATGACCAGTCAAGCTTTATACCAGCAGTATTTTAGTTTCCTGCTGTTGTGTTCTGGTTTGATGAGTGTGATAGAAGACATTAAATTTAATCAACGCGTTCCAACTAAGTCTACAATTTGTCTATGATCAATTGCAATTAAAAATCCTATTCCATTCAGATCAGGAAGATGGTTAACTCCCAATATTTCAAGGAAAGCAGGCCATTTGGTTATGCTTAATTTGAAAAAAAATCTAAAATACACAAGGTATTTAAATTTAACTCCACGCGAGCAAAATACCATCTATGATTGACATTCCTGATTACTTTTTTGGTAACAAGTGACCATGGTTTACGGTGACCTTAACATCAAGTCGACAGCATTCTCGTTTGCTCCTTCACATAAAAAAACGTTGCACATTTTCGTACGCAATTGAAGTTATTGAATGAATCAGAAAATACAGATCGTTACAAAAGCGACCGGGCTATATATGTACAGAATTGCAGAGGGCGTGTAATCTCACTTCCAAGAACGAAGAATATAAATATCAGAAACTGGTAATGACGCAAATTTTTGCAGTTATTATCCAAGTAGCGAAATGGCTTTATGGAGCAGGTTTGGGAAATGCAAACAACTTTATATTCTTAATGCAATTTTATTTAATTTATGATAATGTTTCATGAGTAGCCGGTTAAATCTATAACTACAAAGAGTATTTGCATGTATGAATTGATCAATAACCAATTATGTTATATGTAATATTTATATTGCGACAATATTGAAGAATAGATACATGATGCAAGTTTGAAGGCTCCAGGCTAATCCTTTATTTGTACATAAGTCCTTATTAATTACTTAACTTCTATTAAGTGTTTCATTGTTTAGATCAGTTTCTTAGTTCATATTTCTGAAAGTAGGGTACACGTTCCCTTTGAGGTACGCATGGTAGTCGCAAGGGGTACGCAACAAGATTTATGTAATGTTGGCTACTTAGATAACTGTATAATTGCTGGAGAACATGCCCGAACATTTTATAAATTAACATTACATATCTATTACCCCGTGTGATTATTACTTTAATCCTTTTTTATTATTTTATTCTACCTAGTGCTATTTTTAAAGGAGTTCTCCGTTTTTCATTGGCGAGTAGGAGTACGTAGAGACATGAGTTTAAAAACCCTGATTTACAATTTACTAACCACTACACAGCCGGTATTGCTATTGTCTGTTTTTAACTCGTTTAATATAAAATATAAGGCTTTTATACATAAAAGGTAATGTTCATACCTCAAGTGTCGAGGTTATAAATAAAAGTATGAACAGATTGTTAGATGATGCAGACGAAATTATAGGTCACACGGCTGGCAACCAGCGTAGCGTCTCTCGTACGCATCATCGCTCGACCCTCTTCCAATTGGGTGAAATTATGATCCAAATTGATGCTCTTCCGCCTATTAACGTTACTCTGACCTAACACAATAAAATCTGTACGAATAAATAAAATTAAAACGCATGTCTGTGTTTAAAATATTATTCTTAATCTCAGGTCAATTACGTCTTCATGTTATTGGAATTTTTAATAGGGGTTTTTACTTTTTATGTAAAACTGCCTTAGAATCGTGATTTCAACTCGATGAAACGAAAATGCGTCACGATAAAGAAACAAACAGATACGGACAAAAAGTATACGATTAGTCGGCAACAAAAAGAGATTTTATATTTACCGTCTTCTCTTTGTGCGATGCTTCGTTACGTAATTTTTTTCCATTAAATTAAATCTAAATTAAATCTTTTTTTAAACTTATGTATATATGTGAGTCGATGTGACTATGTTATGCATCTTAATTGTCTAGGGAAACGTCTGACCCTATTTGGACTAAACTTTAGTGTTATGATAGAGGAGTTTTTAAGGCATAAAGTAACCTAATCGAGATTGGTTTTAGCACGTAAAGTTCAGATCCACGAGGGAGCACCAAACGTTTCCTTGCGCGGTAGCCCGAGCAGTTGCAAATAAATCTCAAACAATGTAGTTTATAAGTCTTGTGCTAGTGAGCATAATTATGTACAGTTATTACCCACGGAACTGCGAAGTAAGAATAAAGGAGCGTTTTTGGAATAATGTGCTTGTTTTTTGTCGAATTTTTTGTTCTTAGCGGTATTGTGATGGCCGAGAGCCGAATGTGAAATAGTTTTGAAACAAAACCGTTAATAATGTCAAGATGATTAAGGTCATGAATAAGGTCAAGGTACCTGTAAGATTACACAAAAACTGTGACCCTTTTTTTAAGGTGGATAGACTGCTACGGCAGAACTGCAGCACGTATGACCTTATAACCTTGCCAAAAAGCGTTACGTCACTGCTATAATCTGCACGTGTGCCTATAGTTGACGACCCGCGTGGTCGAGCGATCACCATACCGGTCTGACGTGCAATGGGTCCCGGGTTCGATTCCCGGCCAGACAGAAATATGAATGATGAGTTTAGA
>DWNE01002310.1:0-19208 GCA_018249875.1 Cecropterus toxeus | reverse complement strand
GAAAGAGCTTAATTTGTAGAATTCAATACAGTACGGAAAAAAGCTTGTTTTTTAAAATACTTTTTATATTAATTTATATTAAGTGTTTGCCCCGCCTAAAAATAAATAATTGAAGATCGGGGGCCGTACAGAGTCAAACGAGAGTTGTAACACCTTTAATAGAGTTACGTATAGACATCGTTGTCTAAACAGGTTAAGATTTCGGCTAGGTCGATTTGCAACAGTGTAATTAGGGTAATGTTTACCGTTAGGCGGCCAAAACGTATGAATCACGTGTCGCGTGGGCGCTCGCATGGCGACGACCAAATCGGTTCAGCCCTGATGTACCCACTGATCCGATTTTAACTTGATCATTCTAAAAATTCATCACACAAATGAATCTGACGTCATGCTCTGCAATGAGCGTCGAAGTTATGACATCATCCAACTATCGTTCACATGTCATGGTTGCCATAATCGCTTTGATTAATTATACTATTCGTAACGTAAAATTATCGATATTTAAATTATGTAATTGTTATTGATATTCTAGTATTTTCAATCGACTGTAATTTCTCGTCGTTTCATTGTTTTAATTCATGTATCCTGCTAAAAGTTAAAAAAAAGTGTTCTCAAAGGCGTGTGAAGTCTACCAATTCGCACTTGGCCAGCGCGGTGGACTATGGCCTAAAAACTCTCTCTCTGTCTGAGAGAAGACCCGTGCCCAGCAGTGGGACAATAATGGGTTGACGATGCTAAAAGTAAACACACTCAATAATCATGTTTTTCAGTTCCTAGTAGTACTTTCAATAAATGACTGTCAAATATCGCTACTAGGCCAATATCAAACGACTTTTGGCACTATCACGGAATGTATTTTTCACGCGGTGAACACACGGTCCCTGTAAAAATATTCATTGAGTACCGACTGCCGGGCGGTGAACATAAAATTACATCATAATATGTACGCGGCGCTAGCGTCATCTTATGAGGTAGTTGAGCTTGGTATGTAGCATGATAATGGAGTTGGTTTAAATATAGTTTGTATGTATACATTTATAGCTAGCTAACCCTCGTGATCGCGCCGGCGCCGGGCCAAAGCGGGACGTTGCAGTGGCGTCGGCGAGGCCGCGTCATCCGTCCATCACATCGCTCATCATCCGCTATGAATAGAACACAAGCCTAGTATTCCATTCTTCGAATTCCGGCCCGCATAAACAATTCAGTAATGTACGCAATGCCCAAGAATGAATAGGACGTTCCGTGTACACGCGAACGTGACAAAACAGTTTTCGAGCAAACCGAACTGACCTTACGTGAAGGTCTTTTTCATAAACATTCGTGTGTTGTGACTACTATTTTGATAGTAAATGCAGATGCAAAGTAAATACGTTTTTATGTTTACAGAACATCGTTTGAAGTGGCACAAGGAGTCCGATATGGTTAGAGAAAATCATACATTTCTAGGTCACATAATATTTTCATACACGCGACTGCTCAAACTGAAAAAGCAAGTACTGTTATGTATATATACTTAAATTTATAAAGCTGAAGAGTTTGTTTGGTTGAACGCGCTAGTTTCAGAAACTGGTTTGAATTAGAAAAATATTTTTGTGTTTAATAGTTCATTTATTGAGGAAGGTTATAGACTTTATAACATCGTTCTATGTTTGTTTGTTGCTCTTTTTCTTATGTAAAAGCTGATGAAACCGCGAGGCACAGCTAGGTATAATAGAAATTCTATGGCAAACGGTGCTGTACGCGGTGATAAACGCAGTAATTGTCGATTTGCCTGTAATATTTGTTCGTACGCTCGAAAAACACACGACCATTGACGACCCGCGTGGCGGAGCGGTCACCATACCGGTCTGGCACGCAGTGTGCCCCGGGTTCGATCCCCGGCCAGACAAAAATGTGAATGATGAGTTTAGATTTCAGTTCTGGGACTGGGTGATTGGTGTCCATGACACCCACGATACAGAAGAAAATCCTACTATAGGACTATGAGTGTAGAAAGAGATTTTTTTTTTAAACACAACCCTCCTTCCGACGCAGGAGAGTAAAAATACAGAGAAACAACCGGTTGTTTGTTTCGCTTATCCTATCGCAAAGAGGAGTCTTCATTTGTTTCATACACAACATGAGCCAAACAAAACATCTCCACAATATTACAATTTGATACGACATAATGCGCGGACAGAGTTCTTGTTTGTTTACGATTTAACTTTGAAGCGTTGAGTAACAAAAACAAGACGAAGACTCATTTAGGTTTCGTACAAACAGTAAGTAATGATAAATGTAAATATTTTTGTCGAAACATACTTTTCGGAAGTGGCGCGTCATGTGCAAGTCACGGCGATGAGTGTAGCGCTGACTGCATCGTAAACAAGGTGGCCACGCTCGTGCAACTAAAATAACGAAGTACAGGATATTGCGGGAAAAGCTTTATAACGTACATACGTCTTCCTTTGATGCGGTATTGGGTTAACATAATCAAAATAATCTCCTACTTCTTTAAGTATATTGAAGTATCAAACGAGCATTAAGTTTCCTTTGAGATTTGTGGTCACTGACATGTGCAATGAACACCAAATAAGAGTAATAAGTCTTTGAGATCGTCTGTATATATATCTCTAAGGATCAATTTGTAACAACCTGGGATTTCCTGCGATAAGTAGGTCAGTCTCACATAACACACCCTTCAAACCAAATGGAACAGCGCTTAAAACTGTGGTTACGTTTTTGATTCGATTGAGAACCATACTGTTCCATCACCTTTCAGATTTCAATTCACACTACGATTATCATTTGTTGCAGTGAAATTACTATCGTTTATCCAACGTGCATTTCCGAAATTAGTCCATACAAAGTAAAATAAAAAACAGACTTCCATATTTTGATATCGTGCAAAAACAAACATACGTTTAAAAGCGGCAACTTTTGAATCAGAGTAAAAGATCAAAAATAATTATCTAAGTCCTGACGCAAAAGGAGTGTTATAAGTTTTAACGTGTGCATCTAAGTATCTTTATCTCTCACATATTACAAGTAGGTATTTATGTTTTGCTCTTTAAATGGTTTTTAGGAGTCAGGGTTTTTTTCTTATTTTTTTGTTCTGTTTGTATGTAAACAAATCGTTCTCAAGGAGAGCCAGCCGAGCGGTTTCAACGTACGAGTACGTTACTTTCTCGCCGACCCTGGTTGCAAACTGTAGGGATGCCGATATATCCAACAATCAATTTTGGAACCAAGATAATATTTATAACCGAAATTATCGATATTTTAATCGATTCTAAGTAATGAATGGGAATTGAAATCGAAAATCAACATGTGATTTACATAATAAATATTAGTTTTTGTCGTTAATCTCTTCTCATTTTCACCTTTCTGAAAAAGAAGGCGTCTCACGATGACTAAACAGAATAAATAAGGACAAGGACTAAGAAAGATTTCTAAGATATCCACTCTCTAGTCCTTAATATATTTTCGTGTCCTTTCAAACTTCAATTCAAATCATTTTCAAAATAAATATAAATCGATTCGTCTCGAAATATATCGAATATTTCGAGACCAATCGACATCCCTAGCAAACTGTAAACACGGGGCATTGCTCGTTCCCGTTCCCCACAGCACGCTTCGAGAATATTCCGTTGGACTCTGCCACGCGGTGTGCCACATCCATCTATCACGTCGCACCGGAAATACCCCATTCGTTTCCAATGTAAACACGCATTCACGGAACTTCGTGAACAGAACAACAAGTGCCATCATGGTAATTAATACAATAACGCATTCTTACGAGTATGCCTAATGTTATTTTACTTGCAAACAATTAAGAAATAAAATCATATATATGTTTGTCAAAGTATTGCTTTCGTAAATTTTATAAAGTATGTTATTAGTTAGACTTCCTATCAGTTATCAAAGATATTTCTCATGTAGCTTTCTGTTGTATAATAAACACTAAATGTAATAAAACACTAAGGACTATCACTTTTTTGTTCAACATCTTCTTTATTGATATCTTGGATCGCATAGTACTTAAAGCTGTATCTAGTACCTACTTTTCAAAACAAATCACAAAATACAAAACAACAATACAAACAACAAAATACAAACAAACAACAAATCAAACGTGCCAAATTCGAAGGGTTGCTTTTTTTTATTATCGAGTTCTCTGACCTTCCGTTTCTCTCAACCGACCAGATCCACAACATTAGATCAATTGTCATCTGATACATCGAGTATGACTGTATTACGTATTTATAAAAAAAATCTACTCAATCAGATGACAATATATCGGTTAATAAAAGTGATGTGTAGTGTATACATATATGATTAATTACAGTATACCATCAAAATTAATATAATTTATAAAAAAAATATACCTCCTAATTAACTACTAAATTGTTACAAGCATTTAATAAATAAAGGTCAGGAGCAGGACGGCAGTCTGCTGTTGCCAGTTGTATTAAGCAAAGAGACGAACGATATAATATTTTTACATACAAAATATTTACACAATTTGCACTCAAATTAAATAACTACCAATGACATATAAAAAACGTGCAAAATAAGTGCACAATTGAACAGCATTTCAAATCATGAAACATTGCGTTGTGAAAAGTTATATTTTATACCTAAATACGAGTGCTAATCTGATTTCAAATTTATATGTTTACTAGAACTCTAGAAATACATCAATTTTTGGAGACGGCGTGTAAATGAATAGTTTAAAAAATATTGAAAATTTATTGGTCGATATTTTCAAATGTATCTATGCATATTCATTATTCATTAATAAAATTAATTACTGATAGTGTACTATTTAGTTAGGTAAAGTACGTGTCGTATGTTTTCCTTGAATTGCTTTTAAAATGGGTTACTAGTGATGGTCATCGATTGAATTATCCAGTCACTACCGTTACGTTTTGTATAACACATTTTTTTATTAGACTGAAGTAACAAACGAGCATGCAGTCCACCTGATGGTACGTAGTCACTGTCGCCCATGAACATCTGTAAGCAACTTCATATAGAACAGGTGTTGTATCTGAAGTTGATTACAGATGCGTTGCTACTCCCGAGGACTAAGATGATCACCTCAAATACGAATGAGCCGGCAACCACACTCTTCCACCGAAACGCAACACCTGCTTCACGCTACAAGTAAGTTCGGCGGGGGGGGCCTCTCCCATCAAACTACGCTAGTTCTACCACCTGGCTAAATAATATTTTGGCATATTAATATTTTGAATATTTGATCTATATGTTCTATCTTTCATAAAAAGATTGACTACTTAATCATTGCAGAACCTAAAAGACTGAAAGAAACCATTTTATTTGGAAAGTGGATTCTATTAACACATACACTTTAATATCTTTTTTACATACTAAACCCACAAGTTTAAATAGTTAAAAGTTTGATTGAAATCGCACCAATATTGAAACAAACGCTTAAAATTTGTTACGTGGAAAACGTTAGGAAAAATGTCAATAAACGCTCATAATAATGTTTATTTGTATGAGTAATAAAATTGGTATTGTTTATTAGAAGTGCTCATACAATTTCTAGAATCGGAAACGTAACGCAATAACATTCTTCACATTTGACCTAATTATGGACAGACGCAAATACGAAAACATTTCCATTCAATCACAATAATTATTAATGTTTGATACACTTATTGATGAAAGTAATTAATGATCGTTTGACTTTCGCTGTCATTTACGGATTTGCCGGATACGAATATATAAAATGAAAAAAAAAAAAACAAAAACAAAAAATAGAAACCGAAATAGAAGTAACTTAACAAACAATCTAAAATCTACATTTTCAATATTTCTTACAATGCAATTTGTTTTTGTACAACTTACAAGTAAACATGTAACTACAGAATCCTACGAAACAATCATAACCCATAATTGCTAGGAGTTACATCGCTAAAAGTTTAAAACATTCAAACAAAAAACCCGACTGCTTAAAACGATTTTTTTTGTTCATAATGAACATTTAATTTAACCCTTATATGAGCTTAGTCAACTTAAAGTATTACAATATATTACAATATATATTTTATTATATTAAAGTATTCATTTTAGATAGGTCTATTTACTAGCTTTAATTTGATACCCATATAGTCGAATTAGAAAAGAAATTGTACCCCCCCTTTTTATTACCAGGCGCTAATATCAAAAACTATATAGCCTATGTCATTCTGCAAGCTGAGACGATTCAAAGGATATGTCATAAGTCACAATCCGTCAAGCCGATTGGGCTGTAGGGCGTGCCAAAGAAATGGAAATACATACAAACAAACATACATACATACGCTTGAACAACATTACACTGTTTCTGAAGCGATCGGGTAATAACTATAATTAAATCATTCCTTAAAAGAAATAAAGAGGAAATAGGGCAGTAAAGAACATAATTACATACATACAAATTGTCAATTCGTCTTCGGTAATGAAGTCTCTACGGTCTACGGTGATGCTTCAACGAGTACGATTGGCCCGAAAGACGTCATTGTCTCGACAAATATTTACGAGCGACGGTGGCTATTGTTTGATGGAATTATATACGCAACAAAAAAATGTACATTGTCATACATAAACGTTTTTTATACACAATTGTTAGGTTTTTACCCGAGTGCTTCAAAAGGAGGGTAATGTTTTTCGAGCGTATGTATATATGTATGTTTGTATGTCCATACCTTTGGCACGCGCTACAGCGCAAACGGCTTGTCGGATTGTGACGTATGACATATCATTAGAATCGTCTTAGTTTGCATAGTGACATGGGCTATATAACTTTAAAAAATAGCGCCTGGAAATAGAGGAAGAAGGGGGAGGGACGATTTTTTTTACTAATACGACAATATAGATATCAAATGAAAGCTAGTAAATTAAACCTTCCACAATAAAACACATATAAAACCGCGTGATAAACCAATACTTATGAAACATATCATATTCTATTGTTACGATATGTTCCCAGCGTTGGTACACTATCGTCGATTGACGTCAATTGGATCGTTCTGTGTTCATTGTGCTTTCAACAGTACTGTGTAAACAGCTACATGTTACAATTCTACCAATAAGCATATCCACGTGGCGTATGAACAGATATTTTCAACTATAAAAGCAGGTTATTCAAGTTTCATCTTATGAAAATGTATATTCAGTAAAAAGCTGAAAAAGCTGTTTGTTTTTTTGTTTTTATTTACAACACGCAGTCCGAAAGCAGAGATTTTAAAAACGTTAAGGGTTAAATACAGTTAGACGAGTGGTCGGCAACCTTTTGAGCCGGAAGAGCCAAACATTACAATTTCCAAAATTTCAAAGTTTTTAAAGAGCCAAGAGTGAAATTACTTTTTGCCACCAACATATAGCTTATTTATGCGAACTTTATTAGTGACTACGAACTAATGAGCCGTAGCTTCGGCCGTAGCTTAGACGCGTGATCCACCCGCTGAGTTAGACCACTTATTGGGGAGGCGAATATTTTGCCGATATGGGAGACGATGATTTGGCGGGTGGTCGGGATTTATATAAAACGACATCTAAATACTCACAAAAAATGCCACCTCCACTAAAAACTACTAAACAATAAAGCACTTTAAAATTTCAAATATAGTCACCACTAACTCATCAATCTATACTAATATTATAACGCAGTAGAGTTTGTTTGGTTGAATTGCCCTAATTTCAGGAACTACTGGTTCAAATTGAAAAATGGAATAGTAAATTTATCGTGGAAGGCTTTAGGCTTCTAACATCACGCTATGTTTGTTTGTTTTTAACCGGTTGTTCTCTAATAAACGCGGGTGAAACTGCGTGGCACAGCTAGTTACTAATGTGTATTGTAAGTATCATGTGCCAATACATTCTTTATTTAAGTGGTATGGCGGTACAATTGGTTCAACTTCATTAATACAATATATTCGACACCGAAACCTAACAAAAAATCCATCAGTTTCAAATCCAAACTTCACGAACACCTCTTTACATTAAATTTAAAACAAACATGTCACTTCAACAAATAAAAGAAGTATAAATTTATTAAAATAATTATGTTTTTGTGTTTAGTATATTTTTATAGCTTATTTTGAAAAATACTATATTTCGTTGACCAAACATTGGTTACCCTAATCATACCTCGCCGGACATTTCAATATCAGTAAAATTTACGGACCTTTGAATTAATTCAGAAAATTGTAAGCCATGTGGATTTCCATTATGCTATCATTGCTTCCAAATTTACATAACTGATAGTTCAAAAATATAAACAAACGTGTGCTATTTTGAAATAATGACGGATATTTTATTTTGTTTTCATTTTATAACGACGGGAAAAGTATGAATTATTATACGTGTTTAAGATATAGCTAGTATATCTAATATGTATATCATCGTCATAATTTTAATATGCGTTAATGAGATGCGTTAATGACAAACTGCGTTAATGAGATTTCTGTTTGGAAATAACGGTTACATCTCTCGTCTCGAATATCATTTAAGACAAAAACAAACATAAACCCGCTGAGATTCTTGCCGAATCTTCTCAGTTTATATTCGTTTCCGATCCGGTTGTAGAGTGAGAAAAACATTGCAACTGACGATTTGTAAGTGTCCCCCAATTCAAAATAAAGCCATTTTATTTAAAGAAATCTAGTAACGTCTAGTAAGATTTAGTATGTCATTGATAGTAATTCGGTGAATAATTTACTGCGCAAATTTGTTACGATTACATTTTAATATGTACGGGTACTCACGATATGCGGTTTTGAATTTCTTTTTCCCGATATTTCGCCGCGACCACGATCCATGTAACTGGGTCGAAATATCGGCAAAAAAAAGCCAAAACCGCATATCTTGAATACCCGTAACATATTAAAATGTATCAATTCCGCGATAATATCAGCTTGAAATCATATATTGTTACGATTAAGTATAAGCCCAGTCGTTTTACACGGCGGGACGACGGGCATCCGACGAAAGACGTAAATAGGTTCATCGACCTCGACCTTGGCGCTGCCGGCACAAACCGTACTGTCTTTGCGAATACTTATGTGCGTTAATAAAATTATTATGTAACATTAATATTGTATAACAAATTGCTCGTTATCTTATCGACAAATATACGCGTTATTTATTATAAATATGTAATGTCTACTCATTGTGGTACTATTTTAAGTTAATGGATGGAAATATTACATTTTTGTACGCATATCGGTTTTATTTTTAAATAAACATACTATTAAATTTAAACACATAAACCAAATAGCTTGTAGGAATATTTTGTTATATATTAGGCAGGTATTTTATTTGTCAATTTACGTTAAGGAAAAGTACTAAACATATTGGTACCTTATAGATTGTTTACTGTATATAATGGGTATAAATTTGTGATTAGCGTGTACTTACGTCATATGAAGTATTTATTGCTTGTATATATAATTAATTAGGAGGTATCCTAAAGTTATTTTCATACACATTAAAAGTTCTTTTAATGAACTGTATTACTGTATTTAATGTTACTGTAAAACAGATCAGATTGACGGCATACATGTTTACATTAAACCTATTAAAAAATTAAGAACCATCATATTACACCTGTCAATCCAAAATGTATTAAACTTGCGTAAATGTGTCACGTTGTATCGTATGTCTTTACTCTTTACTTACAATATTTCTTTAAGGCCGGGCTTTAAAGCGGGAAGAAGCGAAGCGGAGAAGAGATGTGCTGTAAATAATCAATCAGAAATCGTTATATATTCATGTCCTCGTCTAAAATGGAATATCATTCAGCGGAGACGTGAGCGGTGAGCGGTTGGCGAGTAGCGGAAAGCAAGCGAGCAGTGAGAGCGGTACATCTCAAAATTATATTACGGAGTCATGAGCGGTGAGCGTTTTGTCAGGCAAGAGGGAAGGCGGCGTGTGGCGGACACGAGACACATAATTATATACAAGGTCAACGTTTCTCTCACTAATGCCCGCCTGCCGCACTTTGTTTGCCAATTGTCTTAATCAATTTAGTAATAGATACACTTATTTGTCATAATACAACTTCTTGACTTCGTCATGTTGCGACTGACTGACTGAACCGATTACGCTAAAAATAAATTGTTGCCGCTCTAGTCAGATCTTCTATGGTGAAGTACGACCCATTTAGTTCAAAATTTTGGTTGAACAACTTTGACAGCGCCAAAAGCTCTTAAAGCTCCATTTGATGGATTCTGACACATTGAGATGCGCGACTTGACTGACACCGACGCACGAGAGCTACATGTTGAATATGTATTGAGTATGAATATGTATAGAGCGAAAAAAAAATTAACTAGATTTCACGAAAAAAGTGGCTATAGTACACAATAATCGAATAGTATGCAAAAAAAATGAAAATAAAATCTTTTCACTAATTGTACATTTTCCTTTTAAGGCGCGCTAAAAGAGGTTTCACGGCTCGACTATGTATGACTGCGACTGGACCTTATTCCTCTGGTGTAGCACCGCATCTATGATTGACTTCAGATAGAACCCCTGTGCTATATAAAGTTACTTACAGACATTTATGGACGTTCGTAACCATTCCATCGTCAACCCATTATTGTCCCACTGCTGGGCACGGGTCTTCTCTCAGAATGAGAGAGTTTCAGGCCGTAGTCCACCGCGCTGGCCAAGTGCGAATTGATAGACTTCACATACCTTTCAGAACTTTTTTTTTAAGAGAACTCTCAGATGTGCAGGTTTCCTCGCGATGTTTTCCTTCACCGTAAAGCAGTGATAATTAATTTCTAATACGCACATAATTTTAAAAATATCAGTGGGATTCGAACCTCGACTGAGAGGCCGAGTTTCAACCATTAGGCTATCACTGCTCTAACCATTTACCATCACGTAAACTGCATGCTCATTTGCTCTTTCAATACGCCAAAAAAAATGAGTTAGGCACAATGCTTTTCTCAAAACATGCACAGTAGTTCGTACATCTGAGATTAGACAGCCGTTTATTTACTGGGCGACTGTTATTTCGCCGACGAATTGCAGAGACCCAAGTGTTAGAAATTATTTAGTTTTAACAACTTCTTTTCCTTTTGTGTCTTCCTAAATTCCTAAGGATCTAAGTTTAGGGGTTATAAAAACTGCTTTACGAGGAAAGTTTTCTAATGGGTGGCATCACTTATCTCAGCATTAACGTGTTTAGATGGAGAGCTATAAAGGAAACAAATGTTGAGGATGATGCATCGCAGTAATGCAGAACTAACGAACCCGCGAGTCTGCTGAACAGCGTCAGCGCAGAACTAGGGATGTACAAACATGGGATAAACTCGACTCGAAATAGAGATGTAATCGAGTCGATTTTACATGCATCATAACTTGAGTTACGTAATCCTATTACATATAATGTATAATTCTCATATTCATATAAGTAAATTCCATAACCGACTGTCATTACTTTCCACCAGGTGGCCCGTCTGCCTTATCGTTAGGTAAAGCTATGAAAAAAGGTGCTAAGCATGTATCTGATGGTTACTGTCCTGGCTTCGGAGTCAAATAACGAAGGGTTCTATCGTGTTTTAAGATTTCCTGTGTATAGTTTATTATATTCGCCCTTATCTGACTCTGTGGTGAAACAAATAACTAATCACTGACTAAGTGACTTTACGAAGCAGTATTGAAATAAAAATGTACTTTTTATTGATGTTATTTCTTTGTTTCATGCTCCGTCAGTCTAAGCACTAGCTACTAAGAATCCAACTCGAATTATCGAGTTAAACTTAAATCGAATCAAATCAAGTTCGTCAGTTGACACATCTCTACAACGTGTTTAAAAACGCCTCGTTAAACACAACAATTTAACTGCGGCGCAGAAAGTATATCGTCAAACTTTCTGGGTTTCCTTTACAATCAAATAAATTTGAGACGATTGTCAACGGCCTTTGGTAAATTTTTAGTCTATTAGCTAAAGAGATGACTAAAGATTTGACTAAGAGATGACACTGTTAGCGTGGTTGTAATAGTTCTATTTTAACGTATTTCATCTTTATGTATATGTATGTAAACTTATTATTGCTGTTAGTATAGAGGGAGTTTATGACACGTTTTCTTTAAATTTTGTATGTCTGAGAACCCGGATTCTGAAACCTATTTTATATAAGTTGGTTGTCATTTACTTGACACCTTGAGACTCCGAACGGTCTATAGTGAAAGGTTGCAACCGAACGAGGCTTATGTTTGTTAATACAACAAATGTCATATCTCAAGGCAAAAACTTGTTATGACAGCGTCGAAACTTATAACGATGATACTGACAATGGACGAAAATTAAATAAGAACACTATTTATGTTTACCGAGGAATATTATATTACTTTCATAACAGAAACATAAATCCCGTTGAAGTTAGTTACCGATCAAAGTATTACTTACAAAGAGAGGTCGGCAAGAAAGTTGTAGTTAAATAAATAATGTTATTTCTACGTGATTTCGCCTTTGGCTACTAAAATGTGCCAGTATCAGATAAGTAAACTACTTATTGGGTAATATACAGATGTTTCTATATACCCGAATCATAAAACCAAAGTAGGTAACGCAAAGGTAAAAAAAAACCTATTTCTAGCGTGAAGCAGTTCTTGCGTTTCAGTGGAAGGGTGTGGTTGCCGGTTCACTTTTATATGAGGCGACCATCTCAGTCCTCGGGAGTAGCAACGCATCTATGATAGACTTCATATATTACCCCTGTTCTATACGAAGTTGCTTACATATGTCCATGGACGGCAGTAACCACTTACCATTAGGTGGGCTGCTTGTTCGTTTGCTACTTCTTATAAGAAAAAGGTAAGGTAGTATAAGGCATTCGATTCCGAAAGCACCACCGCCACACATATTTCTGCCTAATAACAGCTGTGTTTTATTCTGATCTGAAGAATGTGGTTAGGGAGATATACATATCCGAGGTGTTCCAGCTTAATTCTCAGAATAGTAACTCATCCATGGCTAAAATTTTTATAAACGCAATGTTGTTCAATGGTAACTCTAATTAGTAAATAGTAAATAATTTTAATGGTATTTTTTTCATACTTTATACCAGTATCTAAAAAAATACAAATCTACATGGGGTACTTACGCGAAGCTATAAGCTTAAGAAGCCTTAAAATAAAAAAATACATTTCTTAGTTCCAAAACAAATGTCATTTTATAAGTCTATACATATGCTTTTAGCATATAAGCGATGATAAACAAAGACAAAAAATGTCTATCCTAAACCACGTCTTTGAATTTTGAACTCGATGATGTTGATGCTTATGCTTCAAAATACGTAACTTATTCATAATTAGACATTAAAGTAAACAAAACGTATTTTCGAGGATAACAATAAATAGTACTGCAATGAACTTAAATAATTCAAGTGAACGTTAGACAGATTGGTTCTGCCAGTGCTAAAGGGGTCATGGACCGTCTAGACACAACTAAATCCTAAAGCAGTCTAGACGTCTGTACCATTTGAGCTAGATAGACATCAAAGACTTTTCCAACTGCTTTAACAGGTTACTCTCAAAAATTTAATTTGTGAACTTTGAGTGGAATACTTGAAAATATTCATCAGACCGTCCGACCCTGTTGTACTTGAACGTAACATTTGATATCACATATACTAAAGGAATTAAGTAATATACTGCGCGCTGCCGTTTAATAAATTATATTATGAACCAAACATTGATCATACATCGTAGGCCAAATTAATTTAAAAGTGTTTATAAACTTGTAGCGGTTTGTTTCTACATTGTAGTTAGGTATAGGTGCTACAAGGGAAAATTGGTGTTACTTAATAGGAGACCACGTTTAGGCAAAAGGAGTACAGGTCGTCCCCCAACCAGGTGGACCGACAACCTGAAGAAGACATCGGGAAACCATTGGATTCAGAATGCACAGGACCGGTTGGAGTTGCACCGTATAGGGGAGGCCTATGTCCAGCAGTGGACTTCTCAATTGTGATGGATGGATGATAAATGCTTAACAGATGAAATATAATTAGTGTCAATACAAAAAATCAAAGTGCTTAGACCAAAAAGATAATAATAAGCTTTACAATAATGACACATTTAATTAAACGCTTTTTAATTTCTATCAAAATAGTAGCAAAAGTGTTATATGTTTGTAACAGTCCATTTACTTACTTGCAGTTGATATCCATATTGTTATGTTAAAAAAAATCGTCGCTACCGCTGTATGTTTTATTTAGAGCAGGCATATTTAAAATTATATAATCACTCCAAAAATTGACACAAATCCGACAATCCCTTATATATATGTCCGCCAAGCCGTTTGGACTTTACAGCGTGCTAAAGAGCATACATTCATACATACGTAAATACATACATACGCTCGAAAACCATTACTTCGCTTTGACGCAGTCGAGTCACGAGGGTACTAAACTATTTTATTTTTATCTATTTCATATGAACAACATCGATGAATTGATTCCATTGAAAACCGCAACAGACATCATCAGCATAACAAATTACAGCGGAAACGGTCTGTCGGATATCGTATGACTATTAGATTTTTGGTCTGTTCAATATTATTTTCTGAGATCTTTAACTTTAAATAGATTCGTATAAACCCGAAGAACAAACATTTGTGTGCCTACTATGAATTCTACTTTTAATCGATGTAAAAAGCGATTCTTAAAAATTGCTGCATTATAATGTATATAGGCACCCTATATACATAATAATACACGAATTGATCGAATGTCGGCCAATGCCCACGATCAATGTCGATCGATGTCCACGATCAGCGTTAGATCGATGCCCACGATCAACATCGTACGACTGGTGTGGCAGCTTTGACTGGTCTACGACTGCAGCAGACAAAACGAGAATCCAGGATCGATTGATGATTGAACCGTCGTCGATTGATGATTGAGTTTATATCCTATCAGTGATCCCCGTCTTCTATAGCATCTTTTAAAATGTATTCGATTTACACTTATCCATCTTTACATCAATGAGATCGAAGTATTCGTAACGGCCAATGATCGATGAACTCGATAAAAATACGATCGATTTGTGGTTATGTTGACACTTTTAGATTTCGTTTTTTTTTCTATGTGTAAATTTCGTTGCACTACTGAAGCGACGTTTTGTCACTTTTTGAATCAAATATGTAAGGTAAATGAAATGATCACGATGTAACCACCATATGTGAATTTTCATAATTTTCTCAAATGGATAAAATTTATCAATCTGCATTTGCCTGGTCAATAAAGTCCTACCCACTTTCATTCTGAGAAGAAACTCGAGTCTAGCAGACAGATACGGTTTATTGAATAAACGTGTACAATAGTATGAATAAATAAAACGATTATTTTTTCATTTCTATTTGGGCTATGTTGGTTAACTGGAACGCAATGCAAACAAAGGTAACATTTTAATAAGTTTAAGGAACTTATAATATAATCGGGTTTGGTTTATATTTCATATTTTGTCCGTTAGCAATTATAAAATTAGACGCTTCGTATTGACCTATTTATAAATTTAATAAGCGGATTTCCCGTATTCCTACTGAAACATCGGAAAATACCTAAATTCCATACATGTGTATGCAAAATTAGTACCTACTTATGAAATACCAAGCTGCTTTTGCGTGTACGTATTGATAACTTTGAATGTGACTCGTGTACTTAAATAAACGTAAGAAATAACAGGAAAACTAAATATGTTTTTTGGTTAACTATACTGTACATTTTTTATTTTCCTTACGGATGTTATTCAAGGCGACACTAACACTGGTTTCTACAACGCAAAGATTTTATTGGTAACTATTACTCATCGAGTTAAACGAAGATATCCTCATGCGTTGAATGTTTGATACAATACTTTTATAGTGTATATCAGAATTTCCCAACCTTGTTGAGGCTCCGCGGGCTATAAGAAATATTTTCATGCCCCCTTTACTTTTTCAATACATACCAAAAAAACGCACAATGTCTATATTCAACGTTCACCGGGTTTTTATCATTAGATAATGTGTTTATTTACGACATCACATTAGAAACCTCTTAAATGATCAGTGTTGATAATTACAATATGCATGTATTATTATAGAAAGCATACTCTTTGATCACTTCTATGTATTAATAAAACCGCATAAAAATCCGTTACGTAGTTTTAAGCTCTAAGCATGTTTAGGGACAGACGGACCGCGGGAAGTGACTTTGTTTTATACTCTGTAGTGACATCGAAAACACACTTGTCTTATACTCTGTAGTGACATCGAAAACACAATAGTCCACTTGGATTAACTCGGCATAGTTTTTGTCCCTATTAGAGTAAGCCTATATCTAAAAGTGGACCTCAAAGGCCTGATAAAAGGTTCCATTAATATACCTAATATGAATAATATTATATTTATATATTTTGCGGTATTACACCGAAATTCTAAATATTGAATATCTAGCAGATAGACTTTGCTTCGGATGTACAGCTTTAAGTTAGGTACCTATGTGGTCACTGAAAACCCGTTAGTACAAGGGCTAAGGTCACCAAAACGCGAATGAGTACCCACCATGTAACAACAAAATTAAGGTAATAAATTTATTTACAAACTGACCATTGCGTTAAGATTTTCGGCCCTTACCACATCAAGCCTACTCGAAACTTACTACTACTTCGCTACGAAGGTAATTAATTTTCATTTTGTTAATGGTATATGAGATAATATAAATCATCTAATCATTACGAACATAATGAATACTACAAAGTTTCATTCAAATTGCTACGAGTGCGTTAAAGTGTTAATTCCAAGAACCACCGTGTCCTTATTTAATTCTTAGTAATAATTAACAGAAGATTAAATTATATAACATTACAATTGCAAATTTATACGATTACAATGAATATGTAATATAATCATATTGCACTATGTATGAATATAAATAAACGTAAGCAATTGACGCTTGTGTCACCTTCCCCATAATATTAGCGCGACCTTTACAGCAACTATGCAAGTATCTATTTATAGAGCTCAGTGCCGACAATCAGATAGCGATTAGTCAGCTGAGCGCGCGGGGAACTCCGCGTTCTTTGTCAAAACATACCTTGTTTGTTTGCATGTTCCTCGTATTTATTACTTTGAACCGTGTGCACACCGCTCCGAGCAGGGCTGTACAATTTAGCCGGATAAAAAAGTTAGGTGTGTTAATTAGCTAACTAACCGTTGTCTTAGCTTATTTACCCGGCTAATTTAACCAAACTAGCTCAGCCCATTAGCTAGCTAATATAACTTAGCTGGGCTAATTAGCTAACAGATAACCGGGTATTTTATTTTTTTTAATTATTTAATGTATGGACAGTGTAAAAATCGTATAAACAAAACTTTTTACAAATTTTACTAACAAAACGACAATTATTGTCTTTTTGTTTGCAATAAAAATATTAATATTGATTATGAGAACAGTTAGGCGTAATTGTACAGCCCTAGTTCAAAGTACGAGTTATACGAAATAGTATATAAAGTTATTATAGTAAAGTTATACGAGGTATTCTAAGTAATGCTTCAAGCGTATTTTTTCCGGCTATGTAAATATAAGTCCCATGTAACTTAGACCTTGGTTTTGTTGAAGAAATGTTTTATTGTTGTTGCATCCATCATGTACAATACTTTCAATGTACTTACAATACTTTAAAATAGAAATACATGTAGAAATCAACAAAAAAAATCATTTACAATTTAAGTGTAAGATACGACAAATAACAGATGCACTTGTGCACACGTTACGTTGATGTTTACCGTCGAGGTACATATCGTTTTATAAACTTTTTGACATAAACTGTTTGTAAAACGACGGACGGCGGTTTAAAGTGTGTCCACCAAGGATGTCACCTTCATGTAAACAGCACAAATGCGATATTAATCTATATAATTTTTATATTTTAATATTATAAAGCTGAACAGTTTGTTTCTTTGGTTGAACGAGCTGAACTCAGTTACTATAAGTTAGAATAGACGCTATGGTTTTTTTTTATTTTTTCTCATGTTATGGCGAGTGAAACCGTGGAGCACAGCTAGTTAAACAATAATACAGTATTTTAATCATCGAATGTTCACTGCACCTATCTAATTTTCGTCGATCTGTCCACCTGCAAATTTATCAATACATATAAATAAACAATCCTATTAAAACCAGCTATCAGCACAAGATACCAAGATATAACGATCTTAAAGATTACCAAGTTCTTGCAACACAAAAAGGATATAATTTATCAAAGTTGCTTGATTGATACACAAGTTATTAACTGGATAACCTTTATAAACAATAAATAAATTAAGTTCAACGCGATATTTGATACGAGACAAGGCAACATATCAAGGGGACCTTATAGGAAACGACAGGCAATTTTTTTACCATAAAATGTTTTAACTTTAGACAATATACATAATATGAATGTAGTATACACATACTACGAAGAATATACATGCATTTGAAGGGTAAAACTGTAAAATAAAAAAAGACGATTGTCTGTACAGTCGATTTACTGACGATAGTTGAACGTGACAACGTCATAAGAAAATACTGATGGAATGGTTCAACGCGGACGCATCGCTCACTCAAGTAGGAGAGACAGATGTCAAACGCTACCGAACGCGGAGACCGATTGTGCCTCTTTGTTGCTCGTTCCGCGCTCTCGCTTGCAGTTCAAGCCTTGCTATCGCTTGCACTGCAAGCTTCAAGCCATGGAACGCCTCAGAGCGAGGTAACGCCGCATGAGTCATGTTTTTTGGTGCGTGCAGCCGGTGCCATCGAATTATAAGACGTTGTCACGTCAAAATGCGTTTATTTCGTTTTAAACACTCGGGGATGTCCATTAACTAGTAACATCGTTATTCATTGAACAAAAATCCCGACTACTTAAAACGAACTTTTTGTTTATAATGATATATTATATTAAATTTAACGCGAATTTATTTGAGTTTTCGTTAATATAGTCAAGTGAAATTATTACAATATATGTATATATATTTTCTAGTTTTCATTTGATACCCGTATTTATTTATTTATTTAATCTTTTTGTACCTTGCAAAAATTTGTGTACAAAGGTGGACTTAATGCTATAAGCATTCTCTACCAGTCAACCTTCAGGCAGTCTGAAATACAACGAAGGCGGTATAAAGAAAGAAAAATAATAATAAAAAGAGAAAAAGAATATGAATATAATATATT
>DWNE01002309.1:0-19208 GCA_018249875.1 Cecropterus toxeus | reverse complement strand
CATTCAGATGCCTGTCTGGCCGGGAATCGAACCCGGGACCCACTGCGCGTTAGATCGGTATTGTAACCGCTCGGCCATGCGAGTCGTCAAATGAACATACATATAAAACCTATTTATCCACGGAAGTACTCTATAAATACACCACTGATTAATGATTTGCTTCATAATTCGCACATGTAACGTTTTTGTTAGCTGTATTTATCAACATCACGTATTGATTAGCGAACAAAATACCGCAGTCTAATTGAAACTTGTCATGTAACTCGTAACCTATGTGAGCCTAATTCTAATTATACCGCTGCCGATAATGTTCAACGAATCACATAATCGCAAATTAATTCAATGAAGGTATCTAATTTCACGAGTTGCTTACGGTATCGGAATTTAGGCTATAGAAATTTACTGTGTATCTGATAATAATAAAATGTACACAATTTTATTGTATTTATCCATATACAACACACAATACGTATATAGTTGTATATTATACACATATGTAATATTAAAAACAACAACATGTGTTTATATCTCTTTACACTACAGCACGTAACAGAAACAGTATGTTTTATTACTACATATTATAACTTTCTCATAATTAACAACTGTTTGTTAATTGCGCATTTAATATGGAAATTATTTATTAATATGTGTAATTAGCATTCAGTTAAATCATCCACAACGTCGTGTTACTAACTTACAACGACTGACTTACCTAAAACAAATCGAAATCACATAATTTTCCGAACAAAAAAAATTTTGAAAGCGCTTAATGCAGCTACAATAGTTTCACTTGGTGACATACCGTCTAAGGCATGGAGATCGTCTCTGATGGCTCGATAGGGCTCGCAGGAAGGACGTGATAGGCAATCAAATAATTTAGGTTAAACGCCACTCCCGCTACGCTTTCAATTACGTGCTAAGAGATTTCTTGGTCTAGCTCGCATGCGGCACGTTACAGCAATCTTAACTAGCTATCTAGAAACGTTGAAAAATGATTTTTATTCCAACCATAAAAATCCAGTTAACCGAAATAATTGTAACAGAGGAAATTGCTAAAACTGTTAGTCACCTACTATTACCTAATGCGAAACATTTATTTCTTAATTCATTAATTTAATTAATTTTACCAGCCGTTTAAAGAAAGAGTTAGCATGAAAAGTTTTAATTAATACAATATCGTTGCTCTTTTGGCCTTTATTACCACCGTAATATTTCGGAATCAGTGCATAAATTAACAGTAATATTCATGATATATTTATGCGTTTTATTTTTGTGTCAAGACGCCATCAAATCATATGTTTCATTTCGTTTGTCAGACCGTTCCGATGTAAATAAATTTATTAAAAAATGTTTTTCATGCAGTTTTAGCTTTTTGTTAAAGTATTTTCTTGTGTTCAACTCACATAACATATTCAAACTCACAATACATTCTAAATCAAATATAGCCAACATTTCAAATGTTTTTTTTTAAATATGCGCCATATTGGATTTAAAATGATAAACGCGTATAATTTCAGCGCAAAGAGCCCCCAGAAAGTGTTTCAAATCCGCCTTGCAAGATTTGTAAACAATTCGTACATTCATACAATCGCGAAGCTAATAAATAGCTTGTAAAAACCAATTGAATCACATCTACAAACATCAATTTATCTCGCTGTCGGTTGAGACCAATGGTTTCTGCCTCTCTAATATAACGGTACTGTTTGTAGACAGTGGAAGCTTAAAGCGAATAATGTACCGTACTGGACGATAAATGGTTTTTATTCCGACAGAAGCTTAGTACGATATTATGTTACGGTTCCCACTAACCTCCTTGCTCATCCACGTGTATTACCACTTTAATACGCGGGTTTTATCCGATATGCGACCGGCATTCCACTCAAAATCGAATTGAAAATCAAAGAGAATACGTAAAAGCGCCAAAAGAACTTGTAAAGACGTCAAAGAAACGCTTATTTGCGATGGAATTGATCAGATCTCCAAATATTCGCATCAAACTCTGAAAGTAGTCTAATTTTTACGAGAAAATTTCTTTGTGATGTAACGCATAACATATTACAGACACATGTATATGTATTTAAGTACTTAGAACAGTGGTTATAATATCGATCTCACGTGCTGAGGTTTCCGGGTTCGATCCATGGTCAGGCTAGTAACACGTATAATTTTATTATACGTAGAATTTGAATATTAATATATTTGAATTTAAACTGTATAGGTACTCCATCACACTGTATCATGATTGATTAGTGTTATGGTCAAAGGACTATAAGAAACGACAGGACATATATGGATTCTTTTATAAATATGTATAGTTAGATATACAACCCAAGGGAAAAGTGTTTCAAGCTGCTATCAATTTAGTACGCTAGTGTCTGTAGAGTTAATAGTGTCGCGTCTAATTACGGACATCCGCTGTCCGCTGACACAAAACGTTGCGAAATATTTCAAACAGGCATCCTCGCGTGACTTTGCTCGCGTGCACCACTGTGCAAAGTTTTTATATTCTAACCAAGCATCCAAAACATTTGCACTGGAAAAATATATTTTTACACTCTGTAAAATTGTATATCTTCAAGTGCAAGTTTAATCAAAATTGGTGAATTCGTTTCCAAGATCACCAATTACATACTACTAGTACTCCATTGCTTCAGCGTCTAAAATAGTGTTACTCCAGCGTCTAAAAACTCCGATACGAGAGATGTCCTCGGTTATTGACTCGTAATTCCCGAAGATCAAGAAAAAACTAATTTACTTTTTAAAAGGTAAAGGTGGACTTTGTAAAAAAAAAAAAACAATTTGTTTTAATTTAGCAACGGTTCTTCTTCAAGCACACAGAAAATAAAATTGTACGTACCAATTCTATTTTCTATGGATAAAACTAAACTACATAAAATAACTGAATTTGCAGACAGGACATCCGTATATCAACTTTCATGTTAGTAATCAGATAGATGTGCAATATGAGTATTGTGGTCGGTTATGAAAGTGGCTTACATACCTACACGCAACCCAATACCTTTGTGTTACGCATACAACAGTATTGCATACATATTAGCTATTTTAATTACGCCTGCCTATATTCTACTTGAAAGATACTAAGTCATCGTAGAAAGGACGCGTAATAGTAGATCGCTATTAAAGGTAGTGGAACCGTCTTTGGAGCCCCATTTTTTAGCTCTACTGCCACTTTTATTTCTACCTTATAACAATATCTCGCAAGTCGATTAAGAGTGAGACACATAATGTAGACATTCGAAGTTATCCCCAAGAATAGCTATTACTATATGGCCAAATTAGGAAGGACAATTCTGCTCAGGGTATCTGCTATTTAATAAATATCTATAATACAGATGTTTACTATTATAAACAATACTAAAAAAAGGAAGGAAGGAAGGACTGTATGCTAGATTGTTTATTCAATTTCATATATGAAAATTTTATATTGCGATGTATAGCAATATATTTCAATTGCTTTATCGACGTGCTATAAATAAAAATGTTTGGAGAAAACCAACCATGAAACTTGTATTGAATCTACTGAAGTCTTTACAAAGGGGCATCGATCAAATGAATAAAGTTACTGTCCACGAGAAAAAATATCGCCTCACATATACCTATATCACTTTATATGTTAAAATTTATTGTCCCTTTGATGTAAAGCGTAAAGATTTAGCTTTATATTCGATTGTAGTAGCTCTTCCGAAAAATATTGGAAAATAGCATGATAGGAGAATAGATTTCGTTCGGATTGTATTTGTATCCACACTGTTTGAGACAAAAAAAAATGAGTTCGCAATACATTAGTAAAAGTATATTTCATTATGCATGTTAAATTTAATCCATATCATTATGAGAGGACACCTAAAAATTTAATAGTAAAAGTTCAATAATGATCTTATTGAACTGTTTCTATCATTGGTAGGTATCAAGGTATAAGGCAAAGTCCATTAGTGATCTTCAAGGGTGTGGTAAAATCTAGAAATAGGTGACTCGACCCATCTTAAATTAGGTAGAGTTTCGACTTATTTCGGAGACTGCATCCTTTCTTTCTGGAGACCTTTTCTTTCATTCAAAAGCCTGCCTTCGATTAGATGAAGTAGCAATTAAGGGATACCGTAAGTATATGTCTACCAACTTTCACTCCGAATGGAGACCCGTGCTATGGGACATTAACGGGTTAACGACGAAATATATGAAGAAATAATTGTAAGAATTAATTTTGCGAACTGACTCAGAACTATTTAGACGGTTTCCACTTGAGTAATCGACAATTTCTCAAGAAGCGTCCTCGAAAGTAAGCCTGAGTAGGAAATACCCGAAATTTTGCATAAGTCTTCTTATGCAATGCATATTATTATATAATACACCTTTCTTCGACTCGCAACGAAAGTGTTTATTGATGTTTCAGCCAGACAGCATAACCAATATGGATGCTAAACAATTATTGTATTGATAATCGCAAATGACTGTTTAATTTTAAGCTTTTTTAAAGGTGGTAGAATAGTTCGACTGGGTAGGCACCTGCAACCTACACATCAATTTCTAGCGTGAATCTCTTCTGCGTTTTAGATGGCCGGGTGTGGTTGCCGGCTCACTTATATATGGGGCGACCGTCTTAAGCAGTAAGTTAAGAAGTAGCAGCGCATCTGGGATCGACTTAGACAGGTAGAACCCCTACCCTGTATGAAGTTACTATGGGCGGCATTCACCTCTTACCTCCAGGTGGACTGCATGCTCGTTTGCTACTTGAATCTGATAAAAAAAGGCTTCCCCAACAACCAACTTTAGTATACCCAGCTTCGCATTCGTGCGAACTTACCAATGAGGTACAATTGGTCGATTGTAGCACGTGGGAACACCATCGTCCATTGTCCTTATCTCTTATCCTAGCTGATTAGTAACTAACACTGTGTTTTTATGTGACACAAAGCGGTTCCCAACAAATTTATTTATATGTCTGCTGGGAAATTGCATTTAGCGTTGCAGTTTTGTTGTTGAATCTCACGGCCGCTTCATTTATGTGCTTATTTTCTCACACTCCGCACTCATGATTGATCATGTACACTTAGTTCCTTCCTACTTGAGAAGCCGAGTAAGCAACATAATAGATTGATTAATGCGGAAGTATATACAGCCATTCTCACCGACTGTAGCTAACTGATATGTTGGTTTTTTAATCTGCAATTGCGACACGGAGTTCATTATAATTCTTAATTGCTGTTTGAAGTTACATCAAAATGTTATAAGATATAATTACATTGTTAATTACTTAAGACTTTTTCTCACTATTGTAAGTACTGCAAAAAATCTTATACACAAATTTAGACATATAATTAGAACTGATAAATGTAATCCTATGTCTATATAATAATAGTTTTGGCAGATCTTTTAAATAATATGATGATATCTATTTATGTATATATTTTTAAGTTCAAGTTACTCTTTTATTCGCGCATACTAAGTTATGTGTACTATTTACGAAAATGTCTCCCAAATCACTCAAACCTTAAAAAGTTATCAAATAAGCTTAAACTGGGATCAAACATTGATGATACGGGTAGCCGTGTATCTCATATTGTACATGAGTACCTATAAACAGATAATTAGGTATCCTCAGTCAACTGAGGAGGCGACAGAGGTCCAGTCAGTACAGGCCAGTGCGATTTAATTGTTAAGATAAGAAGACCGCATACGCGTGGGAAGTAAGCTAGCGTGACGTCATCCCAACAATTACCACGTCTTAAGAGCATCCGGACGCAGCACACCCCTTAAGTAATTTTTATTCCCATAATATATCATCCCGACGTACAGACTGCAATAATATGCAAATGACGTACTCAGCTCGGGTTAATTCTTGTGTCCTGTCTTATCATGCAGATGGCAAAAAAAGCTTTAATAGCGAAAAACAGCTTGGGTTTGATAGTTCTTTTAAGTTCCCATGGTTTAAAAAGATATAATTAAGGTAAGTAAAAATGAGTACAATCATGCTTAATCATGCTTAATCGGATTTTATGAACACCATATCTTACTTCGATAGAGTCATAAATAATTTATCTTCCATTTTCTTCGCATTTAGAACTTATAGATTATTTTACAGTTTTGCTAATACTTAACAAGATATTACAGACTTCATCCCTTGTTGAGTTGCTTGGTAAAATGCTATTTTCTTTTAACGTTAAAAACGAAATTGGAAAAAATGTGTAAATGTATTTTGATTATATTGCTATCCTTTATCAAACAGACACTTAAACCTACACAATATACTCTTCATCCGAGGAGGTTTCACCATGAAAATTGAAACTTATTCCTAGCTTGATATGAAACGAACGTTTTAGTTTCGTCAAAATTTGTAACACATGTACATATTTTGCATGTGGCTTAGGGGCGTAGTTACCGCCATGTCTGCCGTAATAATTATACGGGGCCCTCGGGCCTGGGGGACCCCAACGTGCGTCAGCAAAAATTAACAAAAACTTCCCAAATTTTGTCAGATTAATAATTATGATGGATAAATATTTCTTTTAATTTTTCTTTTATGCGAAATCTTTACCCTTAAATCTTAAGGGCCCCCACACATAGGCCTCAGATAGTACCTCTTTTCAAAACATATAGATATCCATGAGCGACACTAATCATTCACCATCACATGAACGTACTCTTTTAATCTCACAAACTAACATGTAAAACTGAATGGGCTGTGTTAGAGGATGTCCAGTGCCTATTACACAGTAGCATGAACCGCGCAATGGTCGCGGGTCACTGAGACACAATGAGCGGCTTCCTGCACCGGACTGGACAAGGACACAGCTGACATGACAACACATACCTACTTAATACTGTTATCTCTAAATCTGCTCTGAAAACACTCCTGGTTCGTGTAGTTATAAAATAAATGAATGCCTAACAGTCGAAGACACGTGAGTTCTAAATACGATCAATTGTTTTCAAACTGCCATGGATAATCACTTTGTTTTGATAATCGAAAGGAGCTAACTGGGCTTTTGATGCGAAGTAGTTATCGGTTGTGTTACCGGTAGCGGTTACCAGACTGGTCTGACACGCAGTGGGTTCCGGGTTCGATTCCCGACCAGATAGACATCTGAATGATGAATTAAGATTTCTGATTTCTGTTGTTTGTGTATTCGTCTTTGTGTGTGCCTATGGCACCCACGACGCACGAGAAAATCCTAGTATGCGGCTATGAATGTAGAAAGCGTAGAAAAAAACTAACTCCAAATAGAAGAGTAATTCTATCTCAGGTCGATATCAGATAGGAGTATCTTCGTGCCTCACAACACTAAACTGGCAAGCAACCTTCAAATACAATACAAGAACTTTACGGTTTATTTGATATCAATTACATAAGTTAAGCATAACAATATTGAAAATTTTAACACTTCAAACGTAATGAAACATAAACGCACTTTAATAGTCAAAAGCAGTAAAATAGTCTAAGCGTCCTTTAATAGTCCAAGGGCATTTAATCCTGGCGAGGTGGACAACCGACTGTAACCTCGTACCAATTATGAGGCCATTAGCACACCCGACACAATGTTGGGCCATTAAGCGGATGTCCAGAACGACATACCTGCGCACTCAATTTGCATTTGTTTGGAACTAGATACCATACCTATTGTATCACTATAATACTGTAACCGCTGACTGCATTGATTGCAGTTTTAACGAACTAACATGCTTGTTAACGAGCTAATTTACTTGCCGCTGACATATTTTTCGAAACTTCGCATGGTTCGTTTTAATAAAACGGTGACCAAACGGACTTTCTAAATTGCTGAACGGAAATCTTATAATTAACAGAGTTGGTTAATAAATTAGTAATGGTTTTACTAATCCACTCACCAACCAATAAGATGTAGGTACATTATGCAAGTTGATTCAGCTAATGATTATACAGGTGGCCGCTAATACGGCTATAATGACACTTGGTTGAGATCCATCTCATATAAGACTCATTTCATTTTGGATGTACATAATAACTATTATAGATATCGCTTTAATTTAGGTTCACTTCCGTAATATGAAAACACCTGTACGTATTCTAAACTGAACTATTTATTACCCGACTGCATTCAGAAGGAGGGTAATGTTTTTCGAGCGTGTGTATGTATGTTTGTTTATTTCTTTGGCACGCGCTGCAGCCCAAACGGCTTGACGGATTGTGACGTGTGACATATCATTAGAATCATCTCAATTTGGAAGGTGACATAGGTTAGAAACGATTTTTACTATTGCGACAATATGGGTATCAAATGAAAGCTAGTAAATAGACAAATCAAAAAACACATTGTAATACTTTTACTTCACTATTTTGACATAAAACTCATATAAGCGTTTAATTAAATATTTATCATTATGAACAATAAAATCGTTTTAAGCAGTGAGGGTTTTTGTTTTAGTGTTTTTAACGATGTTACTATTTTTTAAGTTTATAATCTGGAACACATTCTTATCTGCAAAACTCTTTTTAAAATATTTCATATCTTTAAAAGTTTCCCATCGCGTCACAGTGGCAGGAATAATGTCTTACAATTAGATGAAGTTTTCGCAAACGTCGGATAAGATATTCCACCTCAATTCCGCAAAAAACTTTGCTTAGGCAATCCATTTTTTATCTGTGCAATTTGGTTCGCCGGAAAAGATATTAATTTAAGCACAACGAACGCAAGCCGGAGTTGGTAATGACAAATGGGGGCTATGCGTCTTATCTGGAAGGCCTGAGATGTAGCCCGGTTGCGTAAATGCAAAGGATACAAACCACGTCTTAAATGATCCCGCAATTGTTAAACAATGTTTCACTGTTTGTATCCAACACAACAGTTTATATAATTTACAACATGTTATATTGTAACTTATTTTTAGGCAAAAAATTGCAATTATGTAAGTCATTAAATTGAGCATACCTATAGTACATTGTGACTCAATGAGATACATTAGAAATGATGATGCTATGGAGTATGAACACTACATTTAACTTCAAGAGGATCAGTTGGAAAGATTAATTAAGAATAACTCACACAGTAGGTACTGCTACTACTACTGGGTAGTACTAAGAAGAAGAGCTTGTATAATATGAAAATTTAAATTAATATGAATTGAAAAGGTAAGAATATGTATCATTTGCATTAAGTAATTTTTGCCATTTTACCGGTAGCTGCTAGTTTTAGACCCTCTATTCTTGTGTATCATATAATTACGTATAATGAACCAATATACATAAAGGAAATAACAAAGTAACTTCCGTCGGTATTGTATCCCCTTTTGTATACGCAGCCGGGTTTCTTGGCAGCTGAAATGTCGTTCGGTGTCGTTAGCTTAGCCCATCTAAGTGACATCTTCCTCGCTATATACGGAGATAACCATTTACGCCTTTACGAAGATGTAACTGACTCTAATCTTCCATAGCAATTGAATATTTTTTATGATCGTCTTCTTCCTAAGAGTAGAAATATAATTTAGATACTGTCGAGCGACATCGTTAGCGTGGTCTGATTAAACTTTTATTTATTTTTCCTTGCGATATGCAATTTCC
Source organism: Cecropterus toxeus (assembly GCA_018249875.1). NCBI lineage: Eukaryota > Metazoa > Arthropoda > Insecta > Lepidoptera > Hesperiidae > Cecropterus > Cecropterus toxeus. The sequence goes on along the minus strand of DWNE01002309.1, from coordinate 9,655 downwards.
CGCTGAGCTATATTTTATTCCGTCTAACGAGAATGTTTCTGATTTGCCATCTTGCAATCGAATAATTTTTTTCACGTTCAACGGCTTCGTTTCTGAAGTCGACATTCTCCTTGATATCTCTAGTCGCTGAAAGGGATTACTACTTGCAAATATTTGCACTTTAACTAAAGTATCTAAACTAAAGTTCATCCACTAATATTAAATACTAGGTCAATCTTTGTTAATATCGAAATTGAAATAATTATACAACTTGTAAATAAATTAACCATTTATTTATAAATATATTTGACGATAAAATTAGTCAATAGTCTTATAAATTGCCAATAATTCTAATCAATCTCTGAGGAATATAAACGGATTTTAATGCAAATTTTTTGTTATTGTTTTATTTTTTCGATTATAATTTTGTAACATCGTAAATCGTTAGCGAAATATCATAATACCAATATATAAGTATATTTATTTAACTGATTTCATTATTTATCAGAATTTCATATTTTTTGTCTTACTTATTTAGAACTGTAATTTCATGTTTTTGTGTAAAGAATTTTACCAATCTGCAAGTTTCTTTACCAATCTGTTTAGAGGTGACCTAATAAATTGTAATAAGATGATCCGTCAGTTCATCTATCAACCATATCAGGTCCACTGTCAGACATGGGCTACCTCCTTTTTTCTATTTGGATTCTACCTGGGAGCGACGCAGGGTTATGTGGAATTATGATTCACTAAATTCCCCGGTGGCCATCCTCGGCGCTATGAAGAGGACTCCAGAGGAACGCAACCGGAGTCCTCTGAGCGCGTTGTCCTTTCGGGATCCGCCTAGGTGAACGCTGAAGCCACCATATCATGTGGTGTTAACGACGGTATGTACCTCTAATAGGGGATTTTGCCACTAGTCACTGAGTCAGACATGTGTTTTGGAAGCAATATAATTAATGTTGGTTTTTGTTCCTTAGTCGCACTTTACTACATCCATGGGAAGAAAGAGAATGGTGCTTTTAGACCGGCACCTCATGACTCTGAGCTGATAATTATTACATGATTTGAGTCACTGTAACATTTTGTCCACATGCTGTTAAATTTGTAGTTAATACACACAATTGTGTACCAGATTAAAATCAAAAAAGCCAAATGCTGCTTACTGACTTTTTCTCGCGATTCTAGTTAAATCGCCTATACGATGGCAAAGCGCCAGTTGCCTGCACCTTTCTCGGTACTGTATTGTACAAAAGGAGGAGATAGCGACGTCTTTCGCTGAAATATATTGTCCTCGGATTGTACCGCACTCGGGAACCACACCCGCTGATATGCAAATAGGCTCCGGCGAGATCGTAAACCGCTTCATATCAGATAGCGTAATTCGGAGCTAAAATACACCAACTTGAAGTAATTTCGCCGTTGTATCTTCCCAAATTAATGTTCTTCTAAGAGTTATTGTTGCGCTCTAATGAAATAAAACGTTACAAAAATGTTGATTTTGTTGAATCCAGATCACTGAGTAATATATTCCGTCAAAGGAAAATCGATTAGCTCAATTAATTAACAATCTGTTTGATGTAGAAACTGATGATATGTAGAGATTAAAACGCAATTTTGCATAGCAAAATCTAACTTTATTAGATTTAGCAGACCTATCTATCTTTTTTTAATATATTATTTATTTAGAAGTTTCTGGTACAATGTACATGACAACTCCAACTATCTATCTAATAAGTAAAATAATAAAAGTTCGCTATAACGTGATCGTATTTGTTATCCATAAAAGAAATGATTTTATGCGTTTACGGCAAGCATCCTGACGGTTATTGGGTAAGATAGGCAGATGTGGCAGACAAATGCGGGGTAACGCAGCGGGCGCCGGCGTTACCTGCTCGGCCTATCTAACGTCGCGGGGACCTCTTTTTGCTTATCTCAAGAATATATTATTCTGAAGAAAGACGCTCGATACGTCGAGCTTTACTTTAAGAAGGCATATTTACTTCTTGTACACATAAAATTGAAGCTTTTCTGTCTTCAAAATAAATTACCTTATTATGACTTACCTAACATAACGATCCTTTTTTTAAAAGCATAATTACTATACGATGTAATTAGTTAGGTAAAGAGTAACAAATATCCATCGAAATATTTATCTAACTTTCTCCAAGATTATCTTAATCATAGAAAACAGTGAATAAGACTGTCGAGGCGTAGGGAATTAAAAAGATAATTTTATACACGTGGACGCCGCGGTTTAAATCGTATGGTCAAGCTTTCTACGCTTTCAAAATATACCTTAATATTTTGAAAGCGTAATTTATTGAATTATGGATTAAGTCTACACGTAATATCGCACACTGGTACAGAAAGAACCAAACTATAAACTTTTTCTTTTATTCCGTCAGTCATAAAAAAAAGGACAGCCTACTGAATATTTCAAACAGAATCAAGTTTCCACCATTCGCCTGCGTCAATAAAATCATCAATTTGAATTTATTTGAGTTAACTTAGCTTCCGGATCCTCGATTGAGAGGCCGAGTTGAAACTTGGCCTCTCAATCGAGGATCCGGGGTTCGAATCCCAGGCACGCACCACTGATTTTCTAAAAATTATGTGCGTTTTAGAATTTAATTATTAGTTTTATGAAGGAAAACATCGTGAGGAAACCTGCACATCTGAGAGTTCTCATGAAAAAAAAAGAGTTCTCAAAGATGTGTGAAGTCTACCAATTCGCATTTGGCCAGCGCGGTGGACTATGGCCTAAAAAACTCTCTCATTCTGAGAGAAGACCCGTGCCCAGCAGTGGGACAATAATGGGTTGACGAGAGAATTGGTTGTAGACGTCAATAGACTGGTAGAGACGTTTATCATCACACCGTCGCCGCTTAATGCCCATAAAAAACCACTTTCCACACTACTTCAGTAAACATACGTCTGAAATGGAGCGGCAACTTAATAGGACCTGTTCTTTTTGCGTTAGCTTTACGCAACGTTATCGACGCAATATTTATACCTCGATTCCGCTGCGCTGATTAATTCGGTTATGATAATACGTACTACCTAGTTTTCATTTGCGTGTACGTTCCAACGAATATTCGCGAAGAATATTTCGTATCATCAGGTGCATATTATTTTAATTTTAAAATTAGCAAAAAATATTTTGCAATATTTCGCCACGAAGAATATATACGGATAATAGAACCAACTCCTTTTCGAAGTAGGTTAAAAATGCCACATTTTCTTCTACTCACAAGGGTGCAATATAATACATCTTAGACAAATACAACGATCCGTTTCAGGGAATAGAAATATATTCAACCCTTTTTTAACACTAACACGTGTTTTGCTAGAAAAGAGAACATCCACTGTACTGAGACTTATTAATAGATAGATGGCGAATTGTACAGTTACAAATTACCTACTCTTATGTGGCTTATGTCGTACTTTACGATCCTTTTTAAATTTTATGTAAATAAATATTCAAGTTACGATAATAAACTGGGTCATGCAAAATATGCACAATATTAGGTGGCAATTATAATAAAATTACTTTCGTATGAAGCAAATTACGAGTATTAAATTAGAGATATCATATTAAAGTTATTTTTTAAGTAAAATTAATTTATCGAAAAACAGTTTTGTTCAATTTTAACATGCCCCAATCGTTTTAGTTCCATATTTATGTAGAAATAAACATCTAGATTAACTTTCAATTTCAATTATAAATTATTTAGCAGTAAGAAATAAACGCATAATCCTAAAAATTTGCACGAATTATAATTATTGCATTGCAAATTGATAAGATACATAAAAAAAAAAACACAAATGAATGCTTAATTAATTAATAAAATTAAGAACGAAAAAAAAACAAAAACCAACCTTACAAAATGTTTGCCAAAAATCCCAAGCGTATTCGACGGGAATGCCACAAGTCACTTAGATCGAAATATCGAAAAATGATTCGCGAAGCCGACTGAGGTTTGTTCGAGCGCAGAGCAGCTGCGCCGGAGTCGACGGTCGTGCAAACACTGCCGCACTCACCACCGACCGTATGAAAGTATTACACCAAATTAATTTCATTTACTCCGCGTTAACATTTGCCATCTGTTATGACAACTTTGCGCAACCCCATCGTGGTCATCGTGAGTGATTTCTCAAATTACTCGAGATCTGCTTAATGGTTGTGATATAAGCGATATTCTCACAGAGTAACGGAAATTACGATTACTGAATTACGTTCTTAATTACACGACTTGTGAACTGCTTTTGGCATTTCTCGTTTCTCTTTATAGAACACCAAACAACTTTATGACTTACAAAATCTTAATATCAATTCTGAGACAGCGTTTCACATCTGATATCAGAGCTTTGTAATTTATCAGCGTAGTAGCGTAGTGAAAAATGTTTACAATTTATTAAACCTTTAAAGTAGCGGTCGGCAACGTTTTTGGCAGGTTACCGGTACATAATGGCGTACCGCATTCGGAAGTAGTCTCAGAAATTCATCAAGAAAATTTTCGGAGAAAATACTAAAAGACGCTAGAAAACATTTTGATGAAAAATTCAGCATACATACAACATACAGTCACGCTACGTACTGTCAGCTACATAATTTGATGCCGAAAACAGGTTCCAGGAAGATCTACGGGCTGTAAGCATGGGTGTAGCCAGGTACGGGCTGGGGGAGGGGGGGAGGGGAGCAAGCTGCCACCCCCTAGAAGGCTGGTCGGGCACAGATAAAAAACATTCTTGATCTGCAACCCCCATTGAGAATCCTGGTTACGCCCTTGGCCATAAGGATTTCTAGATCCGCGAGACGCAAGGGTCGCAGATCGCAGGCCACGAAATAATAACTCTTTGTGATGTAAAGCCTATTTTAAAACTCTTGGTACATAATGCCTTGTTGACGAAAAAAAACGCAACACGTAATTAGCTAAAAGACGACCAAGAAGATGTAAGGCTCTTTAAGTTGGAGCACGCACGTTCACGCGCTTGTTGTTAAACATTGGGCGGTAATTATCTTGTTTCGGAGCTCGTAATAGTCTAGGAGCCAACTGTTATATTTTTTCGTTCCTCTGATTTTTATCATGCATACATTTTTATTTACTAAATCAATAATGAGCAGTGATAGCCGAATTGTTGAACCTCGGCCATTCGATCGAGAGTCCAAGGCACTAATCCTAGGTAGGTACCACTGATTTTTCTAAAATTATGTGCGTATAAGAAAATTAGAAATTAATTGTCACTGCTTTACCAGTCCACGGTGGGACGATAATGGGTTGACGACATAATCAATAATATATGTTCATTAAAACATAAAAATCTTGCAAACAAAATTGTGTTCTATGTTTAATAATTTACCGGTTTTATTTTTAAGGTCGTAGATATTTTCAGTTAGATCTTGTTATGGGCTAAATAAAATCTAAGCGAGTACATTATCTTTGAGAAAGTGTACATGTATTTGTTATTTCGCAGCATTTTCCGTATGCATTATATAACTGTGGGTTGCTACAGATTAATAAATAGAAACCTTACATAAATAATTCATAAAAATAAAATTATACTATTGTATAATGTGTTAGGTTTATTTTGAGAATTGAGTTAATACTTAACAGAATAAATTTGTATATTTTAGCGCAATAATATCTTTACCTATACCTATAATATTAATTTCTACAAAATATTAACTGAAGTCTTGCAAGGTTACAGAAACGTGTAATAAGATCTTTTCTGTACCAAGCATCCATTTAAAGGCACGGGGAAGCGAATTTTATTATATTTTCCAGAAACGTGTTCCTCTTGCAAAAACATTAATTAAATTGTGCAAACAAATAAGGTTATTGTCAAGACGACACGCCGAGTCGCAATATTCATGGGTCCAAATTACACCCATACATTACGCGGCTGAGCAAATTGTGTTATACTAATGTCAACGACTGATGCTTTAAGATATTTAATCTTGAAATTTTCGCGGCCTTTATTATTATTAATTGAAGTCGTGAATTGTGTCCAAAATTAACGGTAAGTAAACAACCTTTTATATTGTTTGTATTATTGGAACATTAAATATACATATCGCATACACATATAAAATTCATTAATGGTAAGTCAAAGATACAGTTTTATTATAAACTTGGTGAATTGTTTGCCGCGGCCTTTATCACTATTAATTTCTGTAGTAAATCACGTACCTAAAAATGAGAAAGGGATAGAGGAAGTTACATCCAAAACAAGGTTATTTAATAGAAAATCAATTCCCCACTTGGTGTCTCAACTAACTTAAAACACACGGCTTTTCAGTAAATTTGTATTTAAAAGTATTTTGAAACACGGGTATCTTATTTTATCCAACTTTCAAAATACTTTGAAATACAAATTTACTTTTTGCCAACGATTAAAAGGAGTTTCTCTCAACTAAGGATTCTTACAGCTCAAATAGATATTGATTAGATTCTTTACAGAACTGTCTTTGAAACTCAATAACCTAACATCGCTTTGCAAAGTATTTCTTTACGGTGAAAAAAAGGGAAAGAAACTCCTTTAAACAGTACTTTCACAGTAGGATTTTCTCATGTATCGTGGGTGAATGAAAACACAAAGACGGAACAGAAATCTAAACTCATTCACATTTCTGTCTGGCCGTGGATTGAACTCAGGACCCACTGCGTGTTACATCGGTATGGTGACCGCTCCGCCACGCGGGTCGTCACGTTTTACCTTTACACACATCTTTTCCATAAAAAAAATTGCATGCAAATTTCTTGAATGGAACATGTGGGAGTAGATTTACTTCAGACCACACATTTTTTATTCGACTCGTATCGACTAGTATCCGTTTTTGCGTGACAAAGTAACACATTAAATTTAACTAGTAACATCGTTAAAAACATTAAAATATAAAACCCGACTGCTTAAAACAAATTGTTTGTTCATAATGATATATATTTAATTTTACGTTTTATTGTCATATTGTCGCAATATTTTAAAAATCGTCTATGTCACTCTGCAAACTGAGACGATTCCAATATGTCAAACGTCACAATCCGTCACGCCGTTTGTTACGTTCCTTCTGACGCAGTCGGGTAAAAACATACATCCTCACAAATTTTCGCATTTATATTATTAGTAAGATAGGTAGGTATACATAGCTTTCTGTTAAGGCTGTACCATTACTTTAACTTAGGACATAAGCTCTTTGTTATTATGGGAATTACCTCATAACGTGACCTGCAGATAAATTATTACATTATATGAAAGGAAGGGTCAGTAGTTAACCACAACTGACGGTCACTGTTAACAAAGAAAAACTGCTCCGGAAAGCTATTACCTATCAAAACCATACATTATATAACTTTCATTTAATATACTAACATGTTTTGAAATGCCATTTTTAATATAAAGAACTGCTTAACTCACGCATCGTTATGGTTACGAAAGAATTTAACGACACCGACGTAAAATTCTAACAATAAAATTTGATACTTTAGTATCCCGGGACATTACGTCGGCACTAAATCGGGAAATAGGCAATATTGTCAACAGTTTATTTCTATTTATTGAATTCCTAGGGAAGGAATAGTTTTTTACTGTTATATTGGTGAATAGAATGGCTTAATTTTATGCACGCTTATTTGCTTTAGCACAGTTACGGTTTAAGCTATTGATCTCCATTATAATAAATTGATAACAATAAGTTAATTTCGGCAAAAGTCTTAAACTAGAAATTATAATGAAAACAAAAAGACACCACTACTATAACTAAATTTTGAAGCCGGATATTTTGTTTTTATATAAAAAATATGTATTTAACGCTTTTTAAGAGTATGCATCGACATAGAAACAAAAGTGTTATAATGCATATTTGTTTTTGTAATGATCTATTTTCTTTCATTTGATGGGTTCAATGTGGGTAATATTACTATTACATTAATAAAAAGACTCTCTTTTCCCCACTTCTTGATATTCACAGGCGCCATATTTTAACATGACATACCCTGTCTCTCTGACAACCGAGACGATTTCAAAGATACATCACATGTTACAATCCGTCAAGCCGTTTCGGCTCTAGAGCGTGCTAAAAAAATGGACATATATCCATCGATACATACATACAAACATGCATACACACACACACATACATACATTCATACATACACACATACGCTCGAAAAGCATTGCCCTCCTACTGACGCCGTAGGATAAAACATCATTGCTTGACTTGATCAACAAGCCATTAACAGTTATTCTGTAACCAATGGACCAATGTTTAGTACACTTTAGGTCATATGCTACTCCAACGAAAAAAAAAAAACAAATTATTATTCAATTCACACAACACGCTAAAAAATATAATTTAATAACATCAAAAAGAGAAATGTAGCTATTATTTACTACACAATTACGACAAAAAGCATTTGTACCAAAAACAAACTGTTTATATTTGAGAGGCAGTGGGACTTGGACGATAGGACGATCGCCCTGGGATAGTCATTCAACACCGACGGTCGCCAAACGCCTGAATAATTAACGGTTTTAGCGACCATAACGACAGCGAACTTCATTAAATATTTCATGAACAGTTATCGTTTAGCTCAAACGAGGTTCTGCGCGAGGAAACCTTAATTTTCCCCCGCGCAAGGATAACCTGCTTACTCTGGATAATAAATATCTTTGATCTGCCTAAATTAAAAAGGGTCTATATCTATAAATATGCATATATATCTATGCACGTTATATCTATAGCGTACCAAAGTCTATGCATTGATATTTAATTTAAATTTATGTCGAAATAAATTTTATGTTTCCACGATAACTCCATACAAACAAACATCAATAAAATCTAAACTGAAGTTATTTTGCGTTGACAGTTACTTCAATTTTATATTTTTTTAAAATATAAATAGAATTTAGGGAGTATAGTATAGTACAGTACATTCAAAAAACACTCATATCCTTGTGGTTGTGTTCGGGTTGTTTTCAATACCGTCTTTACCATAAGGGCACACGGGGCCAGGGCCCAGGGCCCCCATCTTTAGAGGGCCCCGAAGGACCGACTATTTCTCTCACAAAGATTTTTTTGTAATTTTTTTTTAGTCGTCAAATTAGATATTGTTTTTGTTTTGATTAGATATTATCGTTTTTTTATTTTGCCAACTAAAATTTTTGATTTTTTTCATTCTAAAAGGGGCCCAAATTCTTGTGCCCAGGGCCCCAACATAGTCTAAGACGGCCCTGGTTGTTCTGTGAAACCATTTTATACGGCTAAATACGAGTGATATGTTAAGTCTACTAATCAAGCCATGTATATTCATGGAGACATACGTAAAGCTCACAATTTCGTTATAAATAGAAATAGTCATGTTCAATTAATCAACAATTTTACATTTATCCGTATTCAGAATATCTTACCTACTTAATAGATTGTGTTGTATTAATGTAATAAAAATGTTACGAAGGTTGCTAAAGCCAATGATATCCTGTAATATCTTGCCGACAATTATTAACCATAACGGCTCTTTCACACGGCAGTCCAGTTTTGCAGGACCAGCTTTCTACGGTATCCTGTAAAACTGGACGCTGTGTTCACATGACAGTTTAGTTTTGCAGGATCCAGTAAAAAGCTGGTTCAGCAAAATTGGACTGCCGTATGAACACGGTTGTATCCTGTTTTTTT
>DWNE01002308.1:0-19212 GCA_018249875.1 Cecropterus toxeus | reverse complement strand
TACATAGAAACAAACAATTGTACATACATAGAAACATACATACATAGATACATACATACTAGAAAAACATTACCTTTCTTGTGACGCAGTCGAGTAATAAAAATAACATCATCTACAGTGTCGCACTAAGTCGAACTAACATCGCAATCCGTTTAGTTTTCTTCGATAATTTAGTTCCGACAATTTATAACAGATGGCGCAAAAATAAATAAAGGCAAGCTTCGCCATGCCAACAATCAAGCTTACTTGCGCCTAAAGATAAACATCTATAGACGTCATGGCGCAGGTGGCACCCACGACATAGTAATCCTTATGTGAGGCTATGCGATTTTCATGCCGAACACTGATTTTGGACCCCTCCCAAGCTATAGCTAAGCCCATAGTTGTTTTTATATGAAGTTGGTTGTTGATATCCATGGGTGGCATTTAGCTCTTAAAATTTAATTTTTGCTGAAGTCATTGCGCTTATACAGTGAATTGCCTTAAATAAATAAGTATAAAGGAACACATCGCCATCAATCTCCTGAATTATTAATCACTGGGCTTCTAGGAAGAAAGAGATGTTATTCTACGTCACACAAGCTTGTCTCTGTAGTTCCGGGATCAGGATAGAGTTACGGTAACTCTTGCCTATCGTAATAGGCGACTAAAAGGGGCTTCCGGGGTTGCGGGACGGCAAGAGTGTAAGCTCGAACCGTCCAGGCAAGTGACCCCGGGAAGGAACTTGTGGTCGCATGCCGTCGTAAAGAACCGTGCTTGGAGGAGTCCGGTTGCGTTCCGAAAAAAAAGATCACATTAGCTGCTATATAAGGTAGAAAAAGTCGCATATAACTTATATGGCCGATAAAATAAATTCTTCAACTTACACGTGGCTAAATAAATGGAACAGGAAAATTTGTTTTTCAACTAAAATTTGTTTGGATGTGTGTGTGAGCGACGTTCCGGCGACGTGTACGTACACATCAAGTGTGTGTGCGTGTAATTTGGATACTAATGGCGGAAGAGTAATAGCTGGTTTTATTGGTTTGTTTTTTTGGATCACTGTCAGTTCAACTGTCGTCCAAGTATGTCGTAATATATAGTTAAATATTTTTACGGTCCTATAGTATTAATTTTTCACGGGCTTTTTTTTAAAGTGATAGAAGTTTGTGTTTCAATATTCGTGTAGTTAGGGAGAGTCAGGGTGATATACTAATTTGAGGCGTTCCAACTTAGTCCTTAGACGCTTTCTACACTAGGGTTTTCTCCTGTATCGTGGGTACCATGGACACACAAAAACGAATACACAAACACCCAGACCCAGAACAGAAATCTGAACAGAACAGAATCTACACTCATAGAAAGCGTGTGTTTTTTTTTAAATATCTGTCCGGCCGGAAATCGAACCCTGGAACCAATCCGTATCAGACCGCTATGGTGCCGGCTTTACCACCTGGATCGTCAAAAATGGTTATACTTAATTAATATACGAAATTTCTGAGCCTACAAAATACTCATCAGTGTGATGCTACGAATGTGTTGGCAGACGAATAGTGCGGTCCGCCACACCGCTTCCGTTCGTGCGCCGCTAAATTACAGTACACACGGAATTGCGAACTGTTCATATATGTATGTATAGATGAACCGCGTTTATCTCATTGTTCGTTTATTAGACGGGTATTTGAAGAGGCATGTTACTACCCCTAATTTGACGAGCTGCGTTTCGGTGCGGTTTTTATACACGTCTGACACGCATTGGGTTCCTGATTCGATCCCCGGCCAGATTTTTTGTATAAAATTCAAGTAGCAAATGAGCTTAAAATCCACCTGTTGGTAAGTGGCCACTGCCGCTCATTGACATCAGTAATAAGCCTCAGATAAGATCAGAATCTTACATGAGGTTGGCCACAGATGCGTTGCACTTGCTACTCCTGAGGACTAAGTTGGAACGCCTGATAAATATGCCTACGAGTGATTCAGATGAATATAGATTATTAATTATTTTAGGGTATGTAAATCAGTACCTATCAGTAAGCAACATTATGTAGAAACAATTATGTTCTTAGCTATAGTTTAGAAGGAAGCGGAGGGGAAAAAGCATAGTGGAAAAAAGAAAAGTAGGCTAGACTTATTTTTTTTTCATCCCAATGATATGATATTTATTTATTTTCAGATTTACATCCATAAAGTGCTAGTAAGATCCTTATATTTCTATGTTAGTAAATATTTGAATTATTCATTTTTTTTTATTATGTGTAATTTATTCCAGTGCCTCCATATAGGACTTTCTAATAGTAAAGCAATTACTCTCAGGTATATGCAATGCTAGTCAGGGTCCAGTATATATAGATTCCAATAAAATAAGATAAAAATATTATACGACCCCACGGTGTGACTGTGGAGTGTGACTTCCAACTTTTTCATATATTACGATACATAATACGAATACACAAACACCCAGACTCAGAACTAAAATCTAAATTCATCATTTAGATCTTTGTCTGGCTGGGGATAGAACACGGAAGCCACTGCTTGACAGATCGGTATGGTGACCGCTCCTCTGCCACGCTGATTGTCAAAAGAAAATTCGTCAAGACTAAAAATTTACTCCTGTTTAAATATTTTGTCTTTCCTGGAGTCTTTGCCCTTTTACCCCTGTCCCCCCCCTCAAACCTCATACGCCTGTGTGCGTAAACTGAGAGGTAAAACTTTGTTACATTACCTCTTGAACTCACAAGATACATATAATATCAAGCACACAAAGCAACTCTATAAAATAAATAGGCACCATTTATTGAATTACAGTCCAATCGGGAGCAAGTGTCCCTTCGTTCGTGACTGTCCCTGAGAAATCACACGTGTGATTGCTTTCGACCCTTCGGATTACGAAACGTCAAGAACCAATAACTGGTAGTAAATTTTCGATGCCTTGTATCATGTCTTATTGGTTTTTCGTATTATTGAGAAAGCCTTTGCTTATTTATATCACAGAAACAAATGAGCGTACAATATAGTTCTCCAGTGGAACTAATGTAGTGTGACCGGCAAAGTAAAACCGCCACACCTATTTCAGTTCAGTTCTTGCGTGAGGTGGAAAGGTGTGGTTGCCGGTTCACTTATATATGGGCCCACTGTCTCAGTCCTCGATGCAGCAACGCATCTGTGATCGACTTCAGACAGAACCCCTGTTCTATATGAAGTTGCTTACAGATGTCCATGGGCGGCAGGAGCCAATTACCATCAGGTGGACTGCATGCTCGTTTGCTACTTCATTTTTATAAATAAAATGATGATGGTAAATTGATACTGCCGCACATGGTCTCCAAGTTCTATATAAAGTTGCTTACTATCTGCAGCAACTTTATAGAACACAGTCTATTCTGCTACTCCAGAGAGCTAAGATGATTGCGTCCAAAGTGAGGGAGGAACTCTAAAAGTAAGTCAGGTTGTGTGACCTTTCGGACAGGAACATGATCGTTCTAGCACTTTCTAAATACGCGATGAATTAACGGGCTTTCTTATTCGAATATCCACAGACCATATATACAAGCATCTGCGTCCTTCTTTAACTGAAACCTAAATGAAACTGGTACAAACACAAAACATAAACGCTTTCTACACTCATAGCCCCCAAGTAACTTTTCTGCTATTTCGTGGGTGCCATGGACAAACAAGGATGAAAACACAAACTCCCAGATCCAGAACAGAACTAAACTCATAATTCACATATCTTTCTGGCCGAGGATCGAGCCCGGGACCCACTGCGCCTCAGACCAGTATGATGACCGCTCCACCACGCGGGTCGACAAACACACGTACAAGGAACAAGGAAAAGTTAATGTCAATGAATTCAGGTATCCCCGGAGAAATTTAGCCGAAATAAAAGTAATGGTTAAGGGTTATATTTCTCTAGAGTCTCATCGTCTGAAAGTACCTTTATCACTATCAAATAGTACTCGTAGTTGGTCTATGTTTCTTTTTTCTTTTTTTTTATTGACAATGAAGTGGCAAACGAGCATGCAGTCCTAGAGAGCTTGGAAAAAACATTAGAATGGATATTAATACTATTTTTTTTACCGACTTCGAAAAGGAGGTGGTTCCATGTTCGACGATATGTTTTTTTTTTTTATGTATGTTTACCAATTTCTCCGCCATTTGTGGGCCGATTTTCAAAATTGATCCTTTGTTTTAAAGGGTATACTCCTGAAGTGGACCTATTTGCACCAAGTCAGGATCTGATGATGGAATCCAAGGGAAATCGAGGGCAACCCTCAAATTTTGTAGGCACTAACAATGTTTTTCATTCATATTGTTTTACCTCCTTTCGGGTGAAATATCGCACGAAATTTTATTTTTGGCTATGTCATATGAGGAATTGAATTTCATGTGTCTTCAAAAGTATAGTCTTTGAATCGATAAACTTCATCGATTCAGTCTATACTTTTCAGTCTAGTCAGTCTTTTTTATAACTGTGGATAAAAAGATAGAAGAATAACCTGTTTGAAAAGTACACTATTTTTAGTAAATGTTTTACTACTCACTTACTATTGAAAATCTTACTACTCACTTACTATTTACTAATCTTTAATCCTATTTCAAAATTTTACGTAAAACAAATTCAATTTCGGAAACGTTAAGAAGAAGTTTAAGGAAAGAGGAAAACCCATTTAATCCCAAAACGAACGACCCACGACATAATTGATATTCGATTAGCTTCCTGCAATGTGCGTTCTTTACCGACCTGACGGTTTAATGAATCGATTAGATATGGATTTGCAGCAAGTAAGGTTTTCGGGAACTTCGAGTCAGTAAGTAAGAAGTATCCAGGGATCGCGTCAGACAGCGAATCTCGTATCCAAAAGCCAAGGGCCAAAACCCTCTTTGGGGCGTTGAGCCAACGGAGAAGTAGAAGTAATATTTTTCGTAATATCGTCTCTTGGCAGTGCCCACTCTTTCCCAGTCTGTTCTAGGTAAGTTTTAATTCAAGACATAATTTCAATATGAAATTACGCTTTTGCTGTTCTAGGGAAAGTTTCAGAAAATGTTCAATATGTGAATGGAAGTTTCACTAGTTTTCAAGGAACGTGTATTACGTAATATAACGTCTTTGATTTAAAACTTCTTAGAAAGTTTTAGTTTTAGCGATATGTGTAAGGCATTTTAATATTTTCATTAAATGGTCGATATTTAATAACAGTTAAAACTTTGTCGGCGATATTAAAAGCAGGTTATAACGTCGTTAAATATTAAGCCACTACCTGCCGTGCACCGGACCATAATGCAGTATGGTCGAATAACTCCAAGCCTCCTTTAGTTTTAGTATTAGGCTGTGGTTTTATTAATATATGCTCTTTTATGTTAATTCGCATGCAAATATAAATATTTACAAAATAGTAGGAAGAAAATTCGAAGGAGATACAACAACCACAACTATTTGTATGGTGAAGCAGTTCTTGTGATTTGGTGGAAGTCGACCACTTAGTTCTCACGAGGAGCAACGCATCTGTTTATGTTCAGTTTATTCTTGTTCTATGTATATGAAATTGTTTTCAAATGTCCATGGCCAGTTAATACTTATTATCAGCCGTACAGTTCTCGTCTACTACTTTAATTAAAAAAAAAAATGTGTGTGTGTAATTTAAATACGCACAAGTAAAGTTACTAATATCAAACTTGAACCTTTCTACAAACTACAGAGTAAAATCGTTAGCGTGATTCAGAAAGTGGCACAGCGCCATCTAGTTGTATCGCCGACAACTGTTTTCGTAACGCATTGTCATTTCGTCGAATTTCAAATCACAACGATTTCAAAAAACTTTTGCTTCAAAATACACACGAGTATTAGTTCAGCCGCTTAAAAGATAGTTCGTACGGATTCTTATTTGAACTGAATACAATCGATATGTTAAGATTTTACACGTGTGTTATATTACGTAAAACTAGGGCATGAAGTACGTTTTAACGTACGTACGTAAATATAAGTGCCAGCGGTGTCCGGGTATAAAGCATAGATCCAGAAGTACAGAAATAATCTTACCAGGACAAAAAAATGTAAAATCGCACTTACAAATGCTTGCATCGAGATCATAAAAGGCTACTTATGGTATTATGTTTCGATATTTTTAATCGACTTCAAAATAGAGGATATTCTCAACTCGCGTCTTTTTGTGTGATATATCATTACTTTTTACTGGGAGTATCGATTTTGGTTTTATCTAAATATTCGAAAGCTGGTGTTTATTATTTGGTCCCATTTATTTACTTTTTAGAAAAGTTTTATCCATCTGTTTATCAAAGCTATAATAATTCTATGCTATATTGTATTATTTCCATTATTGTGAAAGTTTATCCAGCAATAGTAAGTTTGAATGATTACCAGAAAACGTACTTAATATGTCGGGATATTACGTCCTTGATTCACAACAGAGAGGTTTAGTGCTTCGGGATACTTTTACTATTTCAGTAGTTATAGTTTGTGATGTATTTATTAATGTTTATTAGAAACTACCTTCGCTCCACAGTTTTGCTCGCGTTTAAAAATGTACCATAACCTTCAATGTACATAGAAATATGAATTTTAATTAAAGAAAAGTAAATCGTACCGTAAAATCCGAAATATAAATATATTTAAAATGCTTTAAATAAAATTTAGTAGGATTGGTCGGTAAGTTTTAGTATGGGACATGAACATGTTCTAATATGTCAAATTTCTAGCACACCTATTTCTAGCGCGAAGCATTTTTTTGCGTTTCGATGGAAGGGTGTCGTCGCCGGCACACTTATATGAGGCGACCGTCATAGTCCTCGGGAGTTGCAACGCATCTGTGATTGACTTAAGATAGAAACCATGTTCTATTTGAAGTTGCTTACAGGTGTCCATGGGCAGCAGTGACCACTTACCATCAGGTGAACTGCATGCTCGTTTGCTACTTCAATCAGATAAAAAAATTATAACCTTTTTTTCAATAATTTACATCGCATATAAGCCTTATGGATTTTATATGAAAAAAAAACGATGGATGTTTAAGGGTTCCGTATCCAAAAGATAAACGGGACCCTATTGCTAAGTCTCCGCTTTCCGTCTGTATGTCAATAGGCTGTATCTCATGGACCGTAATAGATAGACAGTTGAAATTTTGCGTGATGTATTTCTGATACCGATATAATGTAAATACTAACTAGTAACATCGTTAAAAACATTAAAACAAAAATCCCGACTGCTTAAGACGAAATTTAATTTAACGGTTATAAGAGTTTTTCTCAAAATAGCCAAGCAAAAGTATTATAATATATACTTTTGGATTGGTCTATTTACTAGCTTTCATTTGATACCCATACTGATTTAATAGTAAAGAAATTCACCCCCCTTCCTTTTCCTCTATCTCCAAGCGCCATTTTTAGAAATATAGCCTATGTCACTACGCACACTGAGACGATTCTAATGATATGTCACAATCCGTGTTTGAGCTGTAGCGCGTGCTAAAGAAATGAAGAAAGAAAAGAAACAAACAATATTTTTCCTTGATATTCATTAATAGCATGTAGACGCATGAAATAAAATAAATAACAAAATATTCAGTTATATGTCCAAAAAATTATTATTAAAAATAACGAAATAGTCGCAAAATAATCAGTTATATGTCCATTTTAAAAATACATAGTTAAATTAAAGTAAAATAAATATTTAAGGGGGGCTCCTATACAATACAGCGTATTTTTTATTGTTTTTATAGATGGTACGGAACCCTTCGCGCGAATCCGACTCGCACTTGCTTTTAGATTTAAACTTATAATAATTCAAATTCGCCCTTTCAAAGGGTAAAGTTAAATCATTGGTCTATGACTTGATTGTTAACCCATTTGTAGCAATGTCGGCTATTTATAGAAAACAGTGTCTGACAAAGTTATATTGAAGTTAACATAATTTAAGTTGGTTAGTTTAAACCAGTGATTCTCAAAGTGGTCCCGGTGGACCTCCTAGGCGTGAATAAATATTAGAAATATGGAAATGTGATAGAAATGTAGCAAGGAGGGGGTCCACCGAAACCAGAAAAAATTGAAAGGGGTCTAGCATGAAACATTATTTTGGGAACCTCTGGTTTAAACTATTTATACAAGTGAACTATTGGAAAACGAAACATTTTGGAGAATGAAAATACTAATTATTTTCTGAAAACATAACGTGAAACGAAAACAAAAGTAGTGTAGACTTCATTTACGTAAAGGTTCAATTAAATAAATATTTAATCTATGTTCTACAATTTATATTAAAAACTTAATTAGATAATATTATTATTAAAGATTATAAGCATTTCAGTGTATGGTATAAAAGGTTAAATTTAATTTGTTACACTTTTTTTTTTGGATATTTACTACTATATATTAAATTTGTAAACTTTATATTGCGTACCCATTTGCTGTGGGATAATCAAATGAAATAAGTTTATTAGCAAAGGAGTACGGGGGCACTTACAAATTGTCAGTTACAATATTTCTTACACTACCACCGGATCGGAACACGACCACAACTGAGAAGATCCGGCAAGAAGCTCTGTGGGTTTCTCATTTTCTTTATATTACTTTGTATTTTTAACCTAATAATGCAGATAATATTATGTCTCAATGAGGTACTTTTATTTTATTCTGTTAATATATTTTAATGGATTCTATTCTATTTATATATATTTACATTTCTTTGATAAAATAAAACAGATATATTTATCTACCACTTATTCTGGATCCATCTCAGGTCATTTACAGTAGGTCAATTATATAAGTTCAATATAAGTTCAAGTATCGACTGATAAATTATATTTTCTATTTATTTAGTCCCAAAAAAGTTTTCTATAATAGAGACTTCTAGTGATTTTTAAATCACAGTACAAAATTACATTTAAATATATTTTAGGTGACTTCGGACAAATATTTAGCATTATGAGAGCAAATAGACTTTTTACGATAGAATGAAATACGACAATGTCTATTTTGAGACTAAATAATTTATTTCCAAATCCAAGTAAAGTGTTTTCATAACATCAATATTTTTTCTTCAACTTGAGCTTTCTAAGAATTACCAAAAGACACGTATGATTCCATAAATAAATACCTAGTATTGGAATAAATAATAAACATGTTTACGCAATAAATAAAAATCATATCACCTCGTTGCACGATAGTAAAGAAAAAGCGGCTGAGTGCGAGTCGTACTCCCTTACGTACAATCGTCTATAAAAAACGGCAAAAAATATTGTTATATGGGAGCTTCCTTTAAATTTATTTTATTCTATTTGGTAGTAAATGTTGTTACATCAAAAACTACAGAACAATAGAAAAATTAAAATATAAAATGCTACAGAAATACATCATGTTTAATCCACAATCTTTGATTTAATATATTATTTAAAAAAAAGATATAGTAATCAATTAATATTTAAAATTGGTTCCGTTATAGAACTGCCCTGAATGTTATCAAAGCTGTGGTTTCATGAAAATTAGGGTCTAATCTAACCGCGCCTGAGTGCTTTTAATAGCATTTATAATAATGTAACTACATAATACCTAACAATGAATTAAAGATCAGCTATTCGATTATTCTATAACCTTTATCTAAGTAATTTTGTGCTTAGTTCGAATATACTTCTAAATTAAATTCTAAATGGATTTAAAGATATTATTAAAATTGCCTTAAGTTTTTTAGCATAAAAGATTTGTGAGTGATATTAATGAAAATGATAAATCAATATAATGCTATAGAAGAAGATTTTTGATTGTCTACTTGATTTCTAAAATTTTGACATCTTGTATTTTTATCTGTATTTTTTTTAAATTTAATTTGTATTTTCTACTGAAAGTAAAAGTGTACATAGATAAATAGATATTCTTTATTGTGCACCAATAGACAAAATAATCGAAATAATCGAAAATTAATTTATTTAAACAAAAATTACATGAACTATCAACGAACTAATCACGAAAGCATATTACTCGATTAAGGAATTCTTAGAAGATAGCCTATAAGCAAATATTATCAATATTGTAATCAAATGGTCTGATTTAATCAATTAATAATATTATATTTCTTGACATCGTTATTATATTGTACGCCTATGAAAGGCAGGACATAAGCGCCCTAAACTGAATTTATTGTCATCTGTGTAACCTTTTGTCCACAATAAATTTCTTTGACTTTGACTTTGATAAAAAAGGAACAGAATACAATAAAACTTAAAGGAAAAATATAATGGGTTTACAAGAAAGTCATTTCCTGTTTTAGTGTGACATAAAACTTATTTTTTTCTTTCTTATGTATAAAAAATAACTTTAATCAGTCAAATATGTCCATTCTCTTCATCATCATGCTAAGCTCTAATTATTCAAGAGGTTTGTGAGTTGATTTTAAAAATCTTATCTGATATTCTTTACAAATACCCGCATATTTAACACTTATATGAGTTTGTCAAAACAGTCAACTAAAAGTATTTTAATAAATATATTTCAGATTGGTCTATTTCCAAGTGCCATTTAAAAAAATACATAACCTATGTCATAATGCAAACTGAGACGATACTAATGATATACGTCACAATCCGTCTAGCCGTTTGGGTTGTAGCGCGCGCCAAAGAAATGGACATACATACAAACAAACATACATACATGCGCTCGAAAAACATCACCCTCTTTTTTCTTTTTGACGCAGTCGGTTAACAAATCATTTACGCGTCCGAATAGACGCATTTCATTAGCTATTAATTAGCCGCCGCAGCAGTTTGACAGGAGATTTGACAGGAATTTTGACAGTCGCGTTGTTCAGTTTCTCAAGCGATTGTCAGTGAAAGATCAGCCTAAAAGTATACCGTCACTCCATTGTTAAAAATGTCACTAAAGTATTAGAAAAGGATACAATATCAGCTTAATGCGCCCTTATTAAAATTTTGGCCATTGTTGACGGTTTAACGGTAAACGACTTCGTGAATATACTTTGTGGATATCATACTTTTAGGACCGTCGCACATAAAAGTACTGTCGCACGATTCACGCCAAAATTAGCAAGTCGCTAATCGCGATGTTTCAAATATTACTATTATTCTAATTATAGTATGTTATAATTCTTTTAATTGACTTTTTTTGACAAAAACTTATATAAACGTTAAATTGAATATGTATCATTATGAACAAAAAATGTATAGAATGTTTATTTCACACAAAAATGCTAACAACCATTTTTTATTCCAGATAATATCGATTTATTATATATTATATGAATAATATATGTATATATAGTTATGCAAAACAACATCATAAAACAGTTAAATTAAGTAAATTGTAAAAAAATACTCATTTTTTTATTATTACCTAGTTATGATTTTTTTAATTATTTTCAATATTTGTAGTGCTCATAGCTTCGGGAATTTCTGCAAAAATGCTTACGAGTACGCGTAGTTTTTTCAGAACAGCGCATAATTTTCTTTTAACCAGATGAGATGGTTGCAGGGAAAAAATAAAACCTCGTACCTCGGTGCTGATTGCTACATCACGCATTGTAGAGCACGTAATGCAAGCTCTGTATATTACGAAATGTGGAGTCTGGATATGGAATAAATGTGAGAGTATTTTTATATATTCTATAGACGACCCGCGTGGCAGAGCGGTCACCATACCGGTTTGACGCGTAGTGGGTCCCGGGTTCGGTTTCCGGCCAGACAGAAATATGAATGATGAGTTTAGATTTCTGTTCTGGGTCTGGGTGTTTATGTATTCGTCTTTGTGTGTCCATGGCACCCACGACACAAGAGAAAATCCTACTGTGGGGCTATGAGTGTGGAAAGAGTGTTTTTTAAGCTTGTATTCTATGCTTCACAATCCACATTAAACAGTTTTTGATTATTATCGCCGGATACTAGCCAAAGCAAGTTGAAACTCACCCTCTCAATCGAGGGTCCGAGGTTCGAATCCCAGGCACGCACCACTGATTATTCTAAAATGATATGCGTACTAGAATGTAATTATCACTGATTTACGGTGAAGGAAAACATCGTGAGGAAACCTGCACATTTGAGAGTTCTCTAAAAAAGAGAGATTTTAAAGGTGTGTGAAGGCTACCAATTCGCACTTGGCCAGCGCGGTGGACTCTCGCCTATGATTCTATTTCCAAGCGTCATTGTTAAAAATTATATAGCCTATGTCACTCTGCAAACTGAGACGATTCTAATGATATGTCATACATCACAATCCGTCAAGCCGTTTGCGCTGTAGCGCGTGCCACAGAAATGGACATACATACAAACAAACATGCATACATACGCTCAAAAAACATTACCCTTCTTCTGTCGCAATCAGGTCAAAATATATTGACTCAATATATTGAAAGTAGACAATCACTATACAGTTATTCGAATCAGTTAAAGGTTCTATTTCCTACACAATAATAACAATTCGATTCGACCCTTCATATATTTTCGTAGAGCAATTTCATTGCTTTCCTGGCTTTATAAATGCAATATCTTTCCTGAAACCCGTGACTATTCAAAGCCTCAAGGTTCTTTATGACAATGGAGCCAAAAATGGCTTAAGTGCAAAAGGAATTATGTCACAGAGTTACAAATATAGAGTAGACTTTATTTTAATCATCATCATCGTGAACCCATTATTGTCCTACTGCTGGGCACGGGTCTTCTCTCAGAATGAGAGAGTTTTGAGGCCATAGTCCACCGCGCTGGCCAAGTGCGAATTGGTAGACTTCATCTTCATTTCTTGATCTTTTTTTTAAAGAACTCTCAGATGTGCAGGTTTCACGATGTTTTCCTTCACCGTAAATCATTGATAATAAAATTTTAATACTATGTGTATTATTATGTGTGTTATTTTAGAAAAGTCAGTGGTGCGTTCTTGGGATTCGAACCTCGGACCGTCAATTGAGAGGTCGAGTTTCAACCATTAGGCTATTACTGCTGCTTTATTTTTATACCATGAATGAAATTTTGTACCTTAAATAATTAGCGTTCCTGTATTTCAATATAAATTGTAAAATTAATTGTAATGTTAATTTATTTATGGAGATAAATATTCATAAATGAATTAAATTAAACTTACGTTTTCGTGATACCTAAATATAAAAATGGTTATTTAATGTGTGTTTGAGTTTCTTATTGTATTGAATAACTTTTACAAAAATAATAAAAAACTCGATTAAAATTAGGAAAAAAAATCTAAAACGGGAATATTATTTGAAAGTAAGATTTCTTAGATGTAATCTTAGTTTTCATTTTTTCTAGAACTTGAAAATTTTCCGATTACCGCAAAATAGCCTCCCTATCCGATCCCTCTGGGATTAGCCGCATACAATGTCTTTTAAATAATGTTAACCAAAAAAAGGTTTCGCAGAGAAAAAGAAAAATATGAATAAATTAAAGCGCATATATATTTCAGATTCAAAAACAAGTACTATAATAACGAAATATAACAAAATAAAATAGAAATTATATGACACGCGGCGTAAAACGAAATTTTAGTAAAGTTATGAACTTATTTCTATTTACCTCGGAAAAATATAAAATCTCTATGAGATTGACGGGTTATGTGGGATTCTTACCCATCAAAACCCCTAGCCGTCCTCGCCAACTTCCTACCTACTTATCAAACTTCATATATTTACTCGTCATTCAACTGACGAGGCAAGATCAAGCGATCTGTCGGCGACTTGTCATCGACCCTAATCTATCATTTCCGAGTAGCGATAAATGATAGATTTGACAGATTTGATAGGTCGTTTAATGGCTCTACTAAGAGCGTATATATACTGGCTCTTAGCCACTTAATGGCCTTTTATTTCGTGTTTGTATTTTGTTGTGAGTAACTTTTATGAGGGGCCATGAAATATTATTATGCGTCAGTCGATCTTTGGCAAAGGGCGATCTCCCGCTAGGCTAGTTGACCATGCCTGGGCAGTGGCTGTGATCCAACACACTCAGTTCCGATCTTCTATATGTATATGAAATTGAGAAAACTTCGATGACATGATTCAGAAATCCTGATAGTAAGTGGTTACTGGTGATCTGTAAATAACTTCATACAGAACAAGGGTTCTATCTGAAGTCGATCACTGATTGCTACTCCCGAGGACTGAGATGGTCGCCTCATATATAAGTGAGCCGGCAACCAAAACCTTCAACGAAACGCAAGAACTGCTTCACGCTTGAAATAGGTGTGTGTGTTATTGTATTATTGTAATTAACAGTGAAGGTAGACTGTGAAGGAAAACATTGTGAGGAAACCAGCACCTGAGAGTTCTCTAAAAAAAAGGGTTCTAAAAGGTGTGTGAGACCTACCAATTCGCTCTCATTTTGTGAGAAGAACCGTGCGCAGCAGAGGAACAATTATGAGTTGAGGATAGGTAAATAATATGGAAAGTAGCGTGTGAAAGCTAGTATAAATTACAATACAAATAATATACAAAAGTCCACAGACCTATCTTCCCTACGGTATTAGTCCATAACTAAACGTGTTAGATTAGTCCCTAATAAAGTTATATAACCTGAAAACTAAACTAATTAAGTTTACAACTAGAATAACTCGAAGATGTGACTTTGAAGTCGAATATTTGATTACCTATCTAGATAGAACTGTTGTTAAATTTATACGAATGTATGTTTGTTCTTTTAACTGCTCGTATACGAGTATTAAGTGGAAATAGAGAGAAAACTTTAAATACACTTTTCAGGGTACCGTAGCCAAAAGGTTTTTTTTATTAATATTAAGTAGCAAACGAGCAAGCAGCCCACCTGATGGTAAGTGGTTCCTGCCGCCCATGGATATTTGTAAGCAACCTCATATAGAACAGGGGTTCTATATGAAGTCGACTACAGATGCGTTGCTACTCTCGAGGACTGAGATGATCGCCTTATATAAAAGTGAGCCAGCAACCACACCCTTCCACCACACGCAAGAATTGCTTCACGCTAGAAATAGGTGTGACGGTAGTACTTCCCCGATCGAACTACATTGGTTCTACCACCTGGCAAAAAGTGGAAGTATAGCGAAAAGTTTATATACATTTTTAGGGTTTCGTAACCAACCAAAGGGTAAAAACGTAGCTTTTTACGACTCCGCTGTCCGTTTGTCAGAAACCAGGCTTATTACTTGAACTGTGATAGATAGTTAAAATTTTCACAGATTTTTCTTTTGTTATAGCAACTACTAATACTAAAACAGAATAAAATAAATATTTGAGAAGCTCCCATAGAATAAACCTGTTGTTTTCCCGATATAACGGCAACAGGTAGATGCTAGAAATATTGACAGAATATTTAGTTGTATATTCACCTTAGAAATGATAATTAAAATCAAAATAAAATAAATATTTATGTGGGGCTCTCTATAATAAACGTGATTTTTTTGCCATTTTTATAAACAATGGCACGGAACCCCTCGTGAACGAGTCGGACTTACACTTGGCCGATTTTATTTTAAAAAAATAATGATATGATTATCTTTTATATGAGGCGATCATCTTAGTCCTCGGGAGTAGTAACGCATCTGTGATTGACTTCTGATAGAACCCATGTTCTATTTGAAGTTACTTACAGGTGTCCATAGGCGGCAGTGGCCACTTACCATCAGGTGGACTGCATGCTCGTTTGCTACTTCAATCAGATAAAAAAAAATGTAGTTTAGCTTGTGGTAAATGGTCACTGCCACCCATACTTTACCCAGATACCACAAACCTCAATAAGATTGCAGAAGGATTCCTAACAGAGGTTTACAAATATCTAATCTGAGGGTTAATAGAGATTTGGCAAAGGGAGATCTCCCGCCAGGCTAGGTGATGCCTGGGGAGCGGCCGTGCTCCGACAGTCTCTGTTCGGAACTTGTTTATGCACGATGTTGAGAAAACTCCGACAGCGCGTTTCAGACGGTGACGTCATCTCTCTTGATAAGTAGCGGGAGGACGCCACAGAGACAAAATCGTGTGCAAACCCTAGTCCAATAATAAGCAGTAAACTGTATAGGTACTTCATTAAATCGGTTGGTGTAAACGGAACTTTATTAGGGTTATCACAAGCGCAATTCTAGTATTACTCGTAAGTTCTGTCCAATATAGTTTCTGTGCGGGTAGTCGAATAGTGTGACCATGTTTTTGTTATTGTTGCCAAGTTTATCTTTTAATTTTCTACGTTTTTAAAGCAAATGAGCATGCAGTCCATCCGATGGTAACTGCCGCCCATGGTCACCTGTAAGCAACTTCATATAAGGCAGACGTCCTATTCGAAGTCGATCGCCGATGCATTGCTACTAGGGCGATACAATTTAGTTAATTAGCTAGCTAACTAACTAACCTAACATTTAGAATGGCTTAGCCGGCTAAATTGTTCAGACCTAGTTGCTACTCTCGAGGACTAAGACGGTCGCCTTATATATAAGCGAGCCGAAGAAACCTACACAACAGGCAGTTCTAAGAAATAGTTCTCAAGGCTCTGCGAAGTCAACCAATCCATATTAGATAGTGAATCAAACCTGTCTTACTCTGAGAGGAGTCCCCAGATTACTTCTATTGTATTGTATTTCATGAATTAAAATGTAATGTGATTTCTGAATACTCCTTTTTCTAGAATAATTTTATCCGAAATCGTACTTACCGTGGTTACCCTAATCCCAGGACCGCTGTCACATACCATGCGAATATTTTAAGTAGTTAGCCGAAGTAACAATTATTTCAGTAATTTCGGTTAATAGCATAAAGGTCAAATTTTCACTATTCAGGGTTCAATTCCGGAGGCACCAACGCCTCATCTATTTGGTAAGTGCTGAAATGCCTTGGCTTTTTTTTGTATAGGCCTAGGGGGCACTTACAAATTGTCATTTACATTTTTTTCTCACATTACCAGCGGATCGAAAGCAGTGGCGTAGCGAGGGGGGGAGGGGGGGAGCGGAGGGGCGGTCCGCCCCGGACGGCACATTTTGAGGGGCGCACAAAAACAGATTTGGGGGACGACAAAAACAGATTTGGCAACCTTGTTGTGTCATCAAGTTAGATATTGTCGTTTTTTTGGTTGTCAAGTTAGATACTGTTGTTTTTTTTTGTCATCAAAATTTGTATTGTATAATGTGTGGCGAGTTCAACTTCCGCCCCGGGGGGCGTAAGCCCACGCTACGCCACTGATCGGAAGATGGCCTCAACCGAGAAGATCCGGCAAGAAACTCAGCGGATTTGTTTTATTTCTTCGTAATACTTTGTATTTTTAACCATATTGTTTATTACATGGCCCAATTAAAAGTATGTTGCCTTACATTTGGTCAAACGTGGGGCATATTGGCGAGATACGCTACACTTTGACAGTTAATTAACCATTGAAATATATATTATTATTCGCAAAATTTTATAATATGCTTTGCGGCAAATTTATTTTAATCAATGCTTTGAATTTACTCATTCACAAATTTCTGATTTCCATAGGAAGTTTATTATAAAACCGTATACATACATTACCCATAAAAGAATTATTAATTTTGTAAAGACGAGTAACATGCACAGAGTGATCGTGATTGTTCCTAGAATTTATGTTGTGTGTCACATCGTTTACTAAAATTATTAATATTTTTCTTAACATACATCAAATTTTCGTATATAAATTGAGATACAACATTAAATATATATATATCTTTATATGTTTCTTTAGGTGATGATTTATAAATGGCTCGTATAGCCGTCTTCTGCAACACAAAAACAGAATTAATGTCTGAGGAGGACACCGTAACATAATGCTGTGAAAGCAAGTAAAATAAACTATTCTAGCTGTTTCAACATCAGTCAAATGCCTTATTTTTTTCAAATTCTTTTTTTGCCTTTTCTTATTTTTTGCTGCTGTGTTCTATACTGAAGAAGGACATTTAATTTCTGGCATCCTCTGTTCGTTTTACTTAATGCCTTTTTTCTTACAAAATTATTTATATTATCTATAAAAGCTAAAGGAACTAAAATACTATGGGACTAAGATGGTCGCCTCATATGTAAGTGAGCCGGCAATCACACTCTGCTTCTTGCTAGAAATATGTGTGGCCGTGGTACTTCCCAAGTCGAACCATACTCATTTTACATGTAAAATAATGTCACAACTAATTATACATTGTTAATATTATCATCAAAACAGTTTAAAATTATAAAATATTTTTGTCTAAATACATAAAAATGGGTAATTTAATATAAGTTTATAAGCTAAAATACTGAACTACGTTAAGAAAATAAGGTCACCTATTTTTTGACTGAATCCTGTCAACAACAGGAAATTTAGTCTATTTTGTCTGTGACTCAGCGTAAAGTTGAACATAAGACCTCTCTTTCATAGACTACCCAGCATTATAATGCTCTACTTGATTGTCTATGCTATGAAAAATGAGGTTCCGCTCCACAAAGTCTATTATGTGGAGTATACTAAGGTATGACAGCTAGATCTATCTAAAATTAAACGTTTGGTGTTAGATAGACATTATTAGAGAAAACTGTCGGAAATCTTTAGTACTTTTTTGATACCCATATTAACGGGATAATAAAAAATCGTCCCTCCCGCCCTCTTTTCCCCCAATTTGTAGGCGAAATTTTAAAAAAATATATAGCCTAAGTCATTCTGCAAACTGAGACGATTCTAATGATATGTCATACGTCACAAGCCGTCAAGCCGTTTGGGCTGTAGCGTGTGCCAAAGAAATGGACATTCATACAAACAAACACACATACGCTAAAAAAACATAACCTTCCTTCTGACACACACAGTTAATAAACGATATATATTTTTAAATATATTCTTTTTTTTCAGTTAAAAAAGACGTTTTCTACACTCATAGCCCCACACTAGGATTTTTCTCCTGTGTCGTGGGTGTCATGGACACACAAAGACGAATACACAAACACCCAGACCCAGAACAGAAATGAACCCGGGATCCACTGCGCGTTAAATCGGTATGGTAACCGCTCGGCCACGCGGGTCGTCAAACAATTTACGCTTTATCTGGGATTTCACCTCCAAATCCTCGGTGTGAGAGGTCATAATTTATACCACTGTCCCTTCACGTTCCATTTATCACCGTTTGAATAGAGAGTAAAAAGAAAGCCTCTAATCACGGTGCATATTACGTCCTTAAAATGAAAAGTAGAGCAATCTTACCATACTTTACATCCAAAATGAACATTGAAACAAAATGCACAGCAATAGCTGAGAGCACTTTTGAAATTGCAAAATCATT
>DWNE01002307.1:0-19215 GCA_018249875.1 Cecropterus toxeus | reverse complement strand
TTCGTGTTTGTGTGTCCATGGCACCCACGACACAGGAGAAAATCCTAGTGTGGGGCTATGAGTGTAGAAGGCGAGTTTTATTCAAAGTTACCCGAATGGATACGTAGATTACCTATATCTACACCTACGTAGATTATAGCTATATGATAAAGGTTTGGATGGAGTGTAAGTAAGTTTTTGTAAGTACTAAAGTTTGCTTTTAAGTTCATCTAGATTTGTATGATAATTGAATTGAATTTTAGCTTCTATTTGTACCGTCAGTATATTGCATTACATGTGTACCTTTTACATGCTACATAAGAATATAACCTTGAAAAGTGCCTACAATTTGAAGTTATTCCTCAATTCCCTGTCACTAAGTTGGTGACAATGGAACCAAATGGGCAGTACATCCTAGCAAACAATAGACTTTTTTTAAGTTGATCCACAGTTGGCGAACTGAATTGCGAACCTCCTCTTTTTTGTGAAGTCGGTTTATAAAGAAGAACCCGAAAAACTAACATACAAGTAGTACAAATATCAGAATATTGCTTTTATATATCCTGTAATATACAACATTTTTGTCGTAGTACATTAATTCGATGAGAATATTATACAAAGAAAAAATAAATAAAAATGTTAATATGCAATCGTTTTAATTGTTGTATATTTTAAAAAATCCAAACCGCCATCTTAAAAGACCTACAACATCGTGCGTCGGTATTTGGATGGGTGACCGCGAGTAGCTTGACATGTGTACCCTTAAAATGCTTCTACATTCTATGCTTCGAACGATACCTAGATAAA
The DNA here is from genome assembly GCA_018249875.1 of Cecropterus toxeus. Taxonomy (NCBI): domain Eukaryota; kingdom Metazoa; phylum Arthropoda; class Insecta; order Lepidoptera; family Hesperiidae; genus Cecropterus; species Cecropterus toxeus. Next base: position 18,429 of record DWNE01002307.1, on the reverse strand, counting down.
TAATCGAAATTACTAAAGTAAGAATTAGCCATTTCTACGATAATGATTTTGATATTAAAATTAAGTGCACGATTCTATCACTTAAAGCGTTAATAAACTTCAATATGCATTCTTCAATATTTCTATTTAAAACAACTAAATTGAGATAATTTTACTGCCACTTAAAGCGTTGTTAAATAAACTTTAATATTCAAGTGCATTTCCTGGTATTTTATAACCACTCGAAACTCAAAAGAGTATTTGTCAAACTTCAAAAGATACAGATAATCTTTTGAACCTTGACTGGTATTTTGATATTTACATTCAATATTTTGCCGGATATCTTAACAAATAATTCCTACGTTCCTTTTGATTTCGATCTATACATACACACAAAAACACATCCATAATGGGTGTTCCCGATTTATATATAACGCATATATAACAAATGTAATGTAGGAATAGAATTTTTTTAAGGAACTGTTTTACCTAATTAATAATAGTACCTAGTACCCTTAATAGCTTAGGTTTAAAGAATTTATTCTCAAAAAGACCATTATAAGTGTTGCCAAGAATATGATTTTGATTTTTCAGAAATTGATTGTCTTAATTGACTGAAGATTGATTACGACAAAACTAATCCATTTCCGACATTACGTTTGTCGAAACGCTATAATGAGCAATGGGCTGTTTCGTAAACATTCGGGAAGATGACATCTGCCTCCCCAAAATCCATCTGGAGAATTAACGGAAGCGCGGATCAAAAAATAAAAATGTCGAAAAACGCAGCGCGCGGGGACCGTCGCTTTGTTTCGATTCGAACTCACTTCGGCTAATTTTCGAATTAAACTGCTCTGGTAATGAGATGGTAAAGATGTGGTAATGGTATAGACTCCGAGTACACTAAGCTGGCATTCTGCTCCTCCATTGAGTTATGCATGCTCTATACCTCAAGTACCTGTGTTGTCCAGCCGTGGGATATTAAAGGCGATTGCAGGCGATATATGTATCAAGAAATTCTAATCAAATTAAATTATATGCACCTAACATTCTTATCTGAGATGTGCAATTTAGTCCTTAAGGGTAGCAATGTAAGACAACCTCAGCTAGGATCTAGTCTAATCTGGCTTAATTACTAATGTGCTAGTTAGGGATAACCACTTATCATCTGGTCTGGAGGCTTAAGTGTTTCTTCTTTATTATAAAAATAAGTATAATAGCAATAATACCTACTTAATGAATGTCGTTCTCACTATGTTAAATACATATGTGACATTTTCATTAAGGTGCAATGTGTGATTTTTTCTATACCATGTAATTACGATAAGGTTCGCAATAATTTTGTCCCAATTTGCAACAGTACAGTTATAATCCGATCAAAGGCCTCATAATTATGTGCTCAGAACTTGTGTCATTGCATTGGGAGTCTATTTGGCACTTCATCAATGAACGATGGGCATGTAATGTGTAATGCAGAATATTTTGTGACAAAAGGATTTCCAGGCTATAGCATAAATCCTTTTTATATTATATGAATAAAACTAAATAAAATTGGTAATTCAGGTTGGACCACTTGTAATACAATATAGTTAATGGGAATTTCGGTGTAGTTATCTCTTTAGTTCGACGGCGATGGTACCTTTGTCACACCTACTTTTGTCTTATATCAGCAGTATTGTGCTATGCTATGGTTTGAGTTTAAGTGTATAGCAAGAAACACACGACGTGTTCCAGTGTGGTTCACAAAAAATAAGAAGGTAGGAAGTGGTAAGATTATTCGTGCTTCGACTCTGAGGCACCATTGCCACCCCTATTTCTGCTATTTCAGTACCAGCGTTGCGTTCTGGTCTGAACGGTGTGGTAAGGGAGCATCCTCATCTGAGGCTTTCCACCTTAATCATTAGGGGGTTGCAACGCATCTATGTATATCTATCTACTCAAGTAAGACTCATATTTTATCTGGAGTTGATGACAAGTGTCCATGGGTGGCCGGAACCAGTAACTATCAATTCGATTGCATGCTTGCTTGCAACTGCAGTATTAAAAAAAATAATGGACGCTTTCTACGCTCATAGACCTACACTAGGATTTTCTTCTGTGTCGTGGGTACCATGGACACACAAAGATGAATACACAAACACCCAGACCCAGAACAGAAATCTAAATTCATCATTCAGATGCCTGTCTGGCCGAGGATCGAACCCGGAACCTACTGCGCCTTAGATTGGTATGGTAACCGTTTGGCCACGTGGGTCGTCAATAGAAACGCAACTATGACCGACTTAAGGTAGGTCTTCACTTTTTTAATGCTTGATTACAAATGTTCACAGGTGGAAAATCACATGTAAGTTACACAGGATGTTCGTTTGCTGGTTTTTACAAAAAAAAAAAACAAATAAATTTGAAGACAAAATTGCCCATTTCTATTACTTACATGAAGCCCTGAGATACGGTGATGTAGTTACATTGGACCCTAAGGGACCTAATTTTGAAACTGTCATTAATTTCAAGTATAATTTCCATCCCCCTTGAAATTGGCAAGGGGCGATTAAGCTGTTTAATGTCGCCCCAAAAATAAAAATAAAAAGTACCCAATCAACAGATTGATTCGGAATTTTTTCGCATTTACGCCCGAGGCTCTCGAAGTTTTAATTCCTATCTTAAAAGGAATGGGAAATACGTAGGTATCTTCTATATATGCATATTGCAATTAATGTACTTCTGTTTATCTTTTTCTAGAAAGTTGTTAAGTCCGCTTGGTCCGTGTGACGACCCGCGTGGCGGAGCGGTCACCATACCGGTCTGACACGCAGTGGGTCCCGGGTTCATAACCCGGCCAGACAGAAATGTGAATGATGAGTTTAGATTTCTGTTCTGGGTCTGGGTGTTTTTGTATTCGTTTTTGTGTGTCCATTGCGCCCACGACACAGGAGAAAGAGTCTTAGGGTGGGGCTATGAGTCTAGAAAGCGTAAGCACCCTTGAATGTTTCTAGCATAATTTCTTTCATGTAGACGTAAAATTTCAACAAATTAGCATTTTCATGCAAATCGCTGGAATTCGCGAATTGCTGGAATATGGATGTGTTTCTTGATCCTCAGGTAAAAGCGAGATGTTTTATTTGAGGTTAGTAGCAGATGTGTTGCAATCCCGCATTAAGTGCAACTATGTTATGAATTGAAAGGTTTTGTATGTGTGGTAAGACACCGATGATGTAAAATACAAAGACTCGAACTAGTTAAGCCTATTCACAGATTTCCTAGAAATACTAGTGATTGACAAGTGATTTGCGTACTCATTTGCTATTTCAATTTTATACGTATTTCTTTAAAGTGTTTCATTAATTGTTAACATTTTGACATTAATATTTGAAACATGTTAAAAGCCAATCAATTTGGGAACATATTCAAACTTGTTTGTTCACGGGGACGCTCGAATGAGAAATAAATTGTCCCCGCTCCGCTCGTCGGTTGTAAAAATTAAATTTGCCGAGTCGATTTCATTTTTCATTAATTCATCTTCGAGGGACACGGGATTACGCCTACTGGAAGTGGCTACTACTATCTATTGGTTTGTGATTAAAACTTATCATATTTTATTATAACTCTGAAAGTTTTTATGATGATAATGACAAATTGATTAATATTTTTGGAAAGTACCTCACTGTCTTTGAGTTATTAATTCAGACATTATAAAAGCCTTATATAGATAAGGTAGTAAAATATTTTAGTTTTTTTTTGCCTGACCGCCTGACCGCTTTCTAAGTGGTCGTTGTTTAAGTTTAGTTTCTATAATAAATTCTAAATATAATATAATAGTAAATATTCGAGTAAATAGTAATAGTTAGTTAAGGTACGCTTGAAGAAATTTAGAATTTTTCTTGTCTGCGCTTTAAAAAAACCGTAAGCGTAGTCATTCATTTTACCATTTCCAGCCGCTCTACATCAACATACAAACCGATAGACAGAGTTCCTATATAAAATTTCCCTCAGGGTTTCACCGAATTTTTTCTTTGCACAACGCTGTTTAACCCCCGGTCGTGGCTAATTTTGAGAGAGTGATTAATTATTGATGCCCTTTCCGAATTCAGATCCGAACTGCTATTTGTCTTTGATGTTAATTTTTTGTAATCCCCTAAGATATGAATACTGGATGAGGGATGCCATTGTTTTTATCAGAAAAAAATACTAGTTAAGTTTAATTGATAATTAGGTAAACATGATAGCAAGAACATTAACATGGAGATCATTAACGTTAGAACATTAACATTAACCGAGTATAATGATGAATACTGTATTTTTAGGTTATTCCCGCGGCTCCGTTCGCTTTAGTCTACCACGGTAATAAAAATCCTATGTGTTAATGTAGGTTATAAAATGTTTGTGTCCGACTTTAGCGAAATCAGACCAGTATTTTTTCGTGTAAGAGTAACACATCCTCCCAAACTTTCGTATTTTTAATATAATATTAATAGGATTATTGTTAAATACATCAGTTTTCTAGAGAATTTATCAACACTTTGAGGTCACTGCTGAATATAGGCTTCCCTTAATAAGTATTAATTTTCCACAGGAAGACGCTGCTGTCCATATCCTTGACATTATACCTTACTCCCTTGTACGATATTCAAGGGAAGAGAGGGAATGGTGTTATTCAAAACTGTGATTTACTTTAATTCACCAGCACTGAGATTAAGTGGTTTGCACTTAATTTGCTTACGACAAGATGTAGAACTCTTCGTGTTTTAACTGCGGAAGCATAAGTATAATAGTGTTACGCACTTCTGTGTTCTGGTCTGAAGGGTATGGTAAGGGAGATATACTTATCCGTGGCGTTCTGACATAGTCCTTAGGGATGGCAAAGTATCTATATCCAACCTCAAGTCCAACCTCACCATGCCGGTTTTACACGCAGCAGGTTTGATCCCCGGCCAGACAGAAATATGAATGATGAGTTTAGATTTCTGTTTGAGTCTGTGTGTTTGTGTATTCATCATACACACGACACAAGAATATTTTAGTTTGGGGCTATGAGTGTAGAAAGCGTTTACGCTTATGTTTTATCTGGGGCTGATTACATATGTCCATGGACGTCAGTGGCCACTTACAATTAGGTGAACTGCTCGTTTGCTACTTGCACAATATAAAGATACTAGTATTTTACAGTACTTTGACAGTATTTTACTCTTCATACCTACGTTTATTCCATGCATACAGTCCTTAAGAGTTCTGTACATCTTGCACCAATTGATGGCCAGTTCTTTACGCGGCGAGGCGTGGTGACCACAATGACGACGTGACAATACACAGCACAATGGCAAGTGTCGAGTGACGGGAACAATGTGACGTGCTACAGGGTGTTTTAAATAGCGGTCGGTAGAAAAATGTTTGTATTTGTTTCTTTTTTTTCAATTCTGTGTTAATTTTTAAGCTCTTTTATATTTTGGAATTTGATTATTACCTGTCAATAATGGTTTTAATCAAGGATGTTTTTATCTTCATGATTTTAATATGATGATGCAACGGTACACATATTGTAGTTTGAAGCCCAACAAGAGAGAAGGATATAAAAAATATCCTTCATAAAATACTATTAAGTCAAGTTACTCATAATATTTTACTTAATGACCTTTAATCTTACTTTTAATCAATCCACGAAATAGCAAACGAAAGATAGTGGAATGAATATAGTTTGACCGAAGAATAACCACAACATTACATCTTTTTCTTGCGTGAAGCAATTCTTGCATTTCGTCGATACAGTGTGGGTGGCAGCTCACCTTTATATGTGGTAACTATCTGTCATTGCTTTTAAATATAACCCGTGTTCTATACGATGTCGTTTAAAGATCAGGTGGATTGCATGCGCATTTGCTATTTCTGTTTTATATACAGTCATTTATATTTACCAAGACTGAACTAGCTTAAGTTCATTTCACCGGGTACAAAAACTCTTATTATAATTGAATAAATAAATACATAAACAGATCCCCTGCTTTATATGAAGCTACAGCTTTTATTAACCGTGCTTCAGTTTTTATTTAACGTCTACAATATTTTACTATCAAATACAAAAGCCTTTATTTGCATGTAAATAAGGTACATAGCAGTCTCATACATTCATTACATATCCTATTATTCTACCTTTAAGGCATGCAAATGTGAAACATTTGATTTTAAGTAGCAATTTTTTAATTAATTAGTAAAATAAATACACAAAAAACATCAGCCTGTACATCTCGCCACCAGTAACGTCCGCGCATTCAATACGCGAGCGAGCGCGTATCGGTCGCACATCGGCGCGCACATTCAAACGTAGGCTATTAGGTTTCGCCGCTCGTTTATCTGGGTCGCCCGCTGTACCCGAACGATCCCGTTACTTATTGTTTCTTGAATAGCTTATCCTTTGATTGTACTGTATTGAAGGAAATTGACCCTTCTAGATGTTTTGTATCTAAGAAGTAGGAAATGAGCATGCAGTCTAGATGGTAAATGGTCACCACTGCAAAAAAATTTGTGTAATCAATCATAGATAACACTAGTCTTATATAAGGTCACCGATATAGCTCTAAAAAATAGCAGGCTGAAGTGGCAATGGGCCGGACATATTGCTCGAAGGACCGATAACTGATGAGAAAGAAAGAACCTCGAGTGGAGACCACGTCTAGGCAAAAAGAGCACTGGTCGTCGCCTAACCAGGTGGACCGATGACCTAAGGATGATAGCGGGAAACCGTTGGATTCAGAAGGCACAGGACCGGTCGTAGTGGCGCCGTTTAGGGGAGGCCTATGTCCAGTAGTGGATCTTGAAAGGCTGATGGATGGAAGGTTAGAGCATAGACGCTTTGCTACCGTTGAAGAATAACTTGAAAGACCTCAGCTAAGTATGTGTCCCTAAAACACGTGGATAAACATCATAACAACAGAAGTTTAATACTAAGTTGATTCATAATACGGTAGGTTTCATCCATGAGGACCACATTTAGTTTTGTTTCAGTGCTTAGGATAGGAAAGTTAGTTATTACACGTAACAGTTAAAATGTCTTAAAGCTAAATGATGCATGATGATGAGCTATAATGATGTCCTTATATTGCTCATTATCTTTTCCCCCCTTTCTACTGTATTAGTTTAAATAAAGAATATGGATTCTATTTGAAGTCGATCACAGGTACGATACCACTAGGATAACTGAAACTTGCCACATATATAAATAATATTTTTTAGTAATTGATCTGGCACTTGATATGACTTAATTATTTTATCCAAATTAATTGTATGAGTGTGCGCTTTAGTCGCTTCCTACGGTATGAAGAAAGAAACGAAATGGTTGTTCTATATGGTGAGACTATTCAAAACCCCTACTGAAAAATATACCAATGAATTATTTTACAAAAAATCCATCCAATACGCCTGTGATTGATAAACAAACATAAAATCGGTGGTACATCCCAATTTTTCGTCAAATTAAGCCCACAACCACGTGGGAATAGCCTTATTTCTAGCTAAAAAATGGCCGGGACCTGCCCCCAATCAATTGTAAGGGCTGGCTATCAGCTCCGGAAGCTTATAAGTTACCTAATATTGTTAGTCCGACCACGGACGTCCCGTGGGAGAAATTTCCACATAAATTGAAGCCCTTAAGTGATTCGCCCCTTTCAATCTTCGAACTTGGTTTTTTATAGCAAATAGGGTGTTTTGTCTTTCGTTAAAAATTTCAGTGTTTTGTTTGGTCAGTGTGAGCTTTTTGATTCATTTGGTTTCGAAAAGATAATAATTAAATTGTAGAATAATAATTCAAATGTTGCGAATTTGATATTTTTTTAAATGTTACGGATAGCAATTTGCGTGTTCTTAATTCATGTTTCCGATATTCATTAACCGCACATTGTATCTGTAACATATTAAATGTAAAAAAATATCCTTAACCATCCAATATTTGAAATAATAGATGATGACTTTTTTTAAATTGAAGTAGCAAAAGAACATGCAGTCCTCTTGTTGGTAAATGGTCAATGTTACCTCATAAGTGTGGTAATAATACCACACCAATCGAGCCATACTTATTCCACAACCTTGATACTTAACACACTTTATTTCTAGTCCAAATAGGGGCAAAACGAGATTGCATCAAATGAAATGGTGATTGGTAGATTTTTATATAAGTACTTATAAAGTTAATCCTAAATATGATGTAAGTTTTATCAGAAGTCTCTTAGAGATGTAATTGCAAATTTAATATATTCTGCCTACATGTTACATCTATAAAATTTTGCTTTATGCTTTACAAAACTGAAAAAAAACTTATCAGTGTGGTCAACGCCTTTATTTAACAATCAGATATATATATATATGAAATAGGCTGTTTTCCCATAGGTTTTACCGTCAACATAGCAGTATTTTACAACTAAAGTCCTTAATTTAAGAAAATAGGCCGTTTCCTATTCCGGTTCTTAACAATTTTTAAAGTCTCAGATGTTTACGGCCAGCATAGCAGTATGATACGTATAAAGTTCTGAGGTTAACTCATGTCAAGAAATCATAAATGATTTTGATTTTTATTTTAGGTGGAGGTCTAAACTTAGTATAAATACTTAAACATGACTCATAGTTAACAGCCTCGTAGCAACAGCGTAGCTACAATGCTACGAAGCGTAGCAAGTAGCATTGTAGCTACGTATAAAATCAGTAATAAACATAATTATATACCTGAGTGTTTGTAATACAATTATACAATATAATATGTTGTGTACTATCCTGGGTTAAGACCTAGGACAGAATTACATAATAATCTGAAAGGTGGTAAAAAGTACGGTTCGGACATCGATATGTATGAGGCGACATTAGCTCTCAGGAGTGGCAATACACCTGTGATTGATTTCAGGTAGAACCTCTGTGGTTTTATAGATATTTTTTGCACATCCTTGAACTGCAGTGACCGCTACCATCAGATGCTTTCTTGCTATTTTAATAAAAAAAAAATACCATTTAGATATCGGCTTGACGTGATTCGAATTCAAACCTATTTGTGAACCAGAGCGTTACTATACCATACCAAAATACTATACAAAAATAACTACTGTTATAAATGATCAAACAAAAGCCATCAAATTTGGGTATATGGGGGACAATACTACTTGTATCTAATATTGTAAACATTGGCTATCTAGAAAAAAATAATAAATAAAGAAGCACGGTGTGATAACAAAATGCCTATAAAGTGCGGATAGCCAGGGGCGAGTGGGGTAAGTAGGGCAGCTGTCCATAAATATTCGCGTTCGGAAGTTGCCTCTTAGTGGTTTGTCCTTTTTTGTGAGGGTAGATGCAGATAAATAATATAGGTATGTCTATAGATACATTTTTAGTAATATATTAAGTAAGAAATTATACGAAAATTAATGTAGGTAGATCTGAATTTCTTTTAAGCTCCGTTTTCGTAATTTTATTTTTAATATAAACAGAAATGCATATGAAAGGCAATATAATTTATATGTTAGTACTACCGTCGAACCCATTTCTACCTGTTGTTGCGCCTGTCTAGTATTAGGATTAATTTATTAAACTCTGTTGCAACAAGACAATGCTTCTTCTTAAATAAAAATGTATGTAGAATGTATAATTTTAATAAAAATATAGTTGAATGTAGCAAAATTTATTAGATGGTACCATTGTCACGAATAATTCTCCTGAATAATATGCCTACATAATAAAATATCATTCTGAGGAGTTTTAATTTTGTTATCAGGTAGTGGCAATGCATAATCATTTTCAGATAAGAACTCTATATGTAGGGTCCTCTATAGAGTAGTAAACATCAGGTCGACTGCAAGTTGATTTTCTGCTTTTAATGTATAAAAAATGAGGTATATTCACAGCTTCATTATGTGGACCTAGTTATGGGTCCATATTTACGGGTCCACCTCCAAACAGATGGAAGCGAACAAAGGCAACAAATAAATAAATAAAGCATCCCTTCTGGCAATAAATATCCGTGTTCGGAAGTTGGTCTGTTAGCGGTCGAGTGTTTTTTCCTCATCGAACAGTCACGAGACAAGATGCTCTGATTTTGTGATAAAGTATTTTCCATTTTTACTTATATATAATTTTGTAAATGTTTTTTTGATATGTTATAAAATTAGGTCTTTTAGTACTTAAGATTTAGAGACTTTATACTTTCTAAGTACAATGTAAGAATTCTTGAACTTGATTAAACATCAGGTAGGTAAAAACATTCAGTTAGGTCTTCTGGGTATATGTATTTGTTTATTTTGTTGTGTTTTTTCTTGACATGTTTATACAAGACATTGTAGAGTACTAAATAAGAATCTCAATATAAAGTTTATATGTATAAATATAATTATAATACCACTTGAGACTTAAAAAGACCTGAGTAAGATTTTAACGTTTCAATACGGATTTATATTGAGGGAACAAAGTTTGTTTCAGTGATAATAAATCTTTCCTTTCAATAATCTAGAATTTTTAATTGTAATTACTTTAATTCTAATTACAATACTATCCACTAATCGGCGATGTATAAAGTTGCCTTTCATATCATATTTTCTGTGTTGAAGCTATTTTCTATAAGTTATTATCCTTTTCGAAGTAATAGGAACGAAGATAAATTTAGCACAATTCATTTTTCTAGCACCCCTGTCACTTATCATGCAAATTGAGTCGCTTTACGACTCCAACGTTCGTATAATAGAGAAACTATAAAAGCAATACGCACTATCGGAACACCATCTATAACCCCTTGGGCGTTGTATAAATCTGTTGCAGTGGAAATGGGAAAAAAATCGCCATTTAACCCTCTCCGCCCCAATATTCGGGGTAAGTTTCCCAAATAAATGTTGCCATAACTCTCGGACCTCGATATCGGGAAGAATTCGGGAACATCTTTTTTCGGAGTAAATTTCGCAAGTTGCTAAACACCGCTGTTGTGGAACGTAGAAAGTTTAAAAATGTTTCTGGTACTTTTTTGTGATTTGTAAGTAGGAATTTGAGTGGTGGTATTTTTATGTTTATTTATTAAGATCTTTTGTTTCGAATTTTAAGTGTCAAAGTAAAAGCAGGATAAGTAAGAAATACCATTAAAATAATATAATTAGAAACGAAATAATTGTAACAATTAAGGACCTAACGAGTACATAATTTTTTTTCTTTTATAGAACATAATCATTTTGATCAAGCTGATTTTAGAATTAGTGAATGAAATAACCATATTGGTTCGATATGCATAAATAAAAGAAGAAAATATACAACAATGTGAAGACAGACAAGCAAAACTGATTTCCAATAATTTAACTTCTTGACAATTCAAATTTCAAATAAAATTACAATTATCTATGACACAGGAACACATTTTAAAACAAATTCAAAGTAAAATACGGAACGCAATGTCTACGAACGCCACGCGCCAATAAAGACGCGTCAACGGTTGAAGAATGTTCGCAATTTAAATTTTTGATTCTTCCGGAGACAGTACCGTCACTTCAAGCGCTGCAATTTCCACCCCCTTTAATATCGTTAGACGTGCGCCCGCTTTAAGCAGATGGATGGTGCGAGGCAATAAAACGAGATGGACTTGATTGAGTGAGAAATGGGAATTCGGTTAAAGCAATTATTGGGAAAAACTGCTAATGTAATGGAGTGCCTAAAAAAGGAGTGAATTAATGGCGCCAGTCAATCTCGATTTATTTTCTGGTTGATGGTGAATTTGGGAAAGGTTTTGACTTAATTTGCTTTTAAATAATGGACGAATGCTGTCAATTCAGCTTTTCCAGTTAATGTAGGTTTACTTGCGTGAATTTTGGATGGTTTGATTTAAATTTTACTCAATGAGTTCATGTATATTGAAACCAAAATCGGTTTCACTGATAGACAAAACTTTGTGGAATTAAGAGGAATCCTTCTAAATCGAGTAGGCTTCTATCATGTTGTTGCAGTATGGTAGACTATAAGTGGTCATTCATTTTCGGATAATTATAATTTTCAAGCTACATTAATAAAGCTACATTTTTAACATTTACTATGTTTTATTTATTCTTTCGATTTCAATTATGATTTTGTCAGTTTTATCTTATGAGGAAATCATCAAAAATCGAAACAAATTAGTTATATTCCTGCCCCACATTGCTAATAACCTAACATTACCCTCAGAAACTCCACAAAGAAAACCATGCTTTTATAAAATTAAAAACGTAGCAGAAGTAATGATATTAAAATTCAGCGCTCACACTGCAAGCAAACATAATATTTGTTTTAAACTGAGGTACCCTCGTAAACTTATTAAAATATTTCTCGCCATATTTAATTAGTGCTGCTGTTCCATTTGTCCCCGACGTCCTCTAAGCTCAGGTGTGGTACGGGTTTGAATTCGGATACCTTTTTATAATTATTTCAATTAGAACAGATTTTTTGTTACACTTGGAGAAAGATTCTTGAAATATTTGAGAGTTTTTATTTAATGACTATTAATTTACTATCCTACTACGGGGGATAAACGAAATGACTTTAGTTTGTATAGGACTTAGGAGTCACTTACAAATTATCAGTTATAATATACTTTTCCTACACTACAACCGGATGGGAATACGACCTCAACTGAGAAGAACAAGCAAGAAACTTAGCGGGTTGGTCCTTTTTGATCAAAAATAATATATAATATGTATAGCCATAAAATATTATCCTGAACAAACTTACAATTTTATTTAACACTAGCTGTGTCCTGTCACCCGCTACAACATAAGAAAAAACAAAAAAAATGCGTGATGTTATATAGCCTTCCTTAATTTTTCAGTTCGAACCAGTAGATAATTCCTGAGATTAGCGCGTCCAACGAAACTCTTCAGCTTTAATATATATAAATTTCTAGAAATCTAGTGAAGTAATCCATACGTTTCGTTAGAAACGTGTGGGTGTAAGGGATTACCTTATTCCTCAGAATTTAAGGTACAATCTTAATTTCATGTAAAGTTACCGATGTCCATGGGCGGCAGTAATCACTTACCATCTGATGCCCTGCATACTCTTTGCTATTTCAATCCTACAAAAGGAGTAGTTAGCTAATGTCCATAGGCTTCAGTAACCACTTACCATCAGGTAGACTGTGCTCATTGTCTACTTCAATCCTACAAACAAAATCGTTGTGGCGGTGCTTACAACTCAGGTTTCAACATAACTATGTGTGAAAAATAATAAAGATACTAAAAATAATAAATCCTCACTAAATCCAGAGCAGGTAAGCGTGAACGTACATTACAGAAACAATTAGGAAAGAATTTTCCTTTAGCTAGCCGTATGCAAATTATTTTTTAATTTAAAATAACAGCATTCCAACTATTTTGTTATTTAAAAGCTTTAAAGTTTATTGCGTTTAATTTTGTTATTCATGCATAAAAATAGTTAATCTAATATACCTATGTTTGTTGAAGGTATTGTCGTATTATTTTTTTGTGTATTTTTAAATTTAGTGTTGTATAAAGTTAAGCAACGGCCGGTGTAGACAGGAATTAGATGGGTGACCAAAAATGACTTCACATTAAATCGTTCTCGGTCCTTTTACTGAAATTCAGTAATAACCCTGGGATATGATGATATGTACCCTAATGTGCCAGAAATAACTGTCTAGGCCTTGATCAAATAAGTTACGAGACATAAGTAAATAAAAACGTTTTAATCAACAAAGCCCCATACTGGGTCATTTACTTTGTTATGGGTGCCATTGAGATAATGAATACACAAATACGCAGACCCATAACAAATTTTAAGATCATTAACGTATCGGCCAGCGATTAAACCCGGACATACTGCGTATAAAATCAGTACCTAACCCACTGCGTATAACACCTATGTTATTAATACTGTCACACTTATCATTATAGTATCTAGTATGAAAGACACGTGATGGACATGTAGCTAAAAACATTATTTAATGAAAATAATATCTAGGTAGCAATATCTAATTTGAAACTAATACACACATGACGCACACACGATACGCGGATTCTTAATCTCCTTGTTGCTGCTATTTAACCAACTTACATGGATCGTGGTCACAGCAAAAGTGGTCAATTTCCCAATTACGATCCAAGTAACTGGATCGAAATATCAGCAATAAAGAAGTTGATCATTAATAATGAAAAAGAAAGAAATGAAAAACTTTCGCAAGTCCACATTTATAACAGAGTTCAAACGACGAAGTTCAAAGACAGTACAGAAACAAAAAAAAACTGAAGAGCGGCGCTTAAAAAGATTTTCCCTCGAAAAAGTTGCGAATTAAAAACGCATCAAAGATTGTTGGCGGCAGATTGGGCTAAACATAAATAGATGAGCTTAAAATTTAAAATTATAATAGGTTTGTATCCGGTGACACAAATGTGTGGAGTTTGTTGCTAACGACTTCTGCACGGAGACGCTTTGCGAAGCACAGAGGTGGCGTGGAGTTGTTGGAGAAAATTAATTATATTTCTTGAAAAAAAAATGTTGTTGTAATAAAAAGTATAATTAGTAATGTCAGTGATATAACATTGACGAATTAATGTATTCAAAAGGTTTTACATATGTTAGCAATTGAGTAGAAATTAGTTGGGTTCGGTGTGATAAAGAAAATACGGCTTGGTTCTGTATTATGGGCGTGGCACATTTATTTCCAACTTAATTATTTGACGTTGCAGTGCATCACACACACCTATTTCGAGTACTCTTATTTTACGACAACGGTGTCTACTTATTAATAATTTTAAAATTATTTATGTTTTAGTTTAAAATTCGCATAGCTAAGGATACATTAACGTCTTCTGGTATTGTAATAAAAGCAATTAGATAAAATTGACAAGCCTACATTTTATTTAATATCCTGAAATAAAAAAATTACAATATTACTTTTTTTTATAAAATTTAACATTATCACTCGCGATATTCTTATATAAAAAATGGATCTCAAAGACCTCTCCACGTTTTTCCCAGTTCAATAGTTTCACCTGCCATCTCGCGGCAACTAATTGTGAGTGCGCATAAAGTATGGCGTCTAAGGTGGCCTTAACAACGCGATTGCATCACCGCTCGTGTGGAGCCACCCTTATGCGTCCGGTGTTCATATTGGACTACTTGCAGCGCAATTTGTAACAGATTTTTTTATTTTAAAGTAAGACTTTAGGATCTCAGTTCTACTGGTACAGGTTTGTTTTTCTAACTTGACGGATTATAGCTCTTTCAATATATCACGGAGAATTATTCAGATTGAAGAGTTTAATAAGTATTGTGCCTTGCAAAGAAGTACTCTGAAAGTTGTTGGAATGACTGTCCTTAACTATGAACTATTAAACAGACAAACTGAAGGTAGCAAGACATTTCAACTAAATCAGAAGTCGTTTGGTCAATCTCAAAATTGGCCAGGAATTTGAGGCCAATCTCAGGTAAAACTGATCTTGGCCTCTGAATTTCAAAACTGATTTTGGATTTCTAGGATTGATTACAGATGTTCGTTGACAGTATTGGCTACTTATCATCAAGAGTATAGGCATTTTCTATCCCCTAATTTATTATAAAAAGTGTTGGACACTCGGAAGTTCAACTAGGTATCGGTTGCGTAGCATAGCGTAGCATAGTGTAGCATAGCGTAGCATCGGTAACGTACTGTAGCATAGCAAATATGATTTACTTAGCAGCTCAATCACATTTGGGATAACTTACAGATATTTCCATAGAAATGGGCATTATTCTTAAGTATTGACTATTTACAATCAGGTGGGCTACACCTTCATTTGCTATTCTAATCCAATAAAAACACTATTTCCTCAACAGTACACTACCAGTAGGATGGTACTTACAGAACAAAATTATAACCAATTTTAAAATAGGTACTGCTTCATTTAAGTATCCCACTATGAACACAGTTACATCAATGGTTAAATCTGCTCTTGACTTAAAAACATGAATCTTAAGTTTAAGCAAGACGCATGGAACCTTGCTGCGTTGGTCCCGACTCGAAAACTTTAATGTGTATTTATAAACGTGGAATCGTGCTTACTTTATATAGGATTGTAGCATGCGAAATGAAGATTAACTGGTATGCAGTCCAACTGATATAGTGTGAAGATTACTTGTCAGGTGGACTGCTCTGAGAAACTGTACCACTACTCGCCAAAGGATGAAGTTCCAGCCACATCAACTGGGCTTATGGCGGTTCTCTACGGTTTGCTCTGCTCGTTCCTTTTAGCCAAAGACTTGCAAGATGAAGAATGAACTTATTCTTGATTTTTTCTATAATTAAACTAACGATAAGGCAGACGGACTACCTGATGGACTTTTGAATGTTACCTAAATGCTTACTAGGCCGCGCGATAAAAGGAACTGAACTTACCAACTCATAATTACAACCTAAATGAGGTTGATTACAAATGTATTTGCCTAGCAATACTCATTAACATAATACATAAATTATGGTATATTGCATGATCGTTTTTACTCTCACTCGTAGTGGTGACTTAAGAGATCAAATTGGACTCTACCACCATTTTTTTTCCACTGCAAGCAACCCTAAAAACTAAAAGTTAATTTTAAATAACAACATTATCGAATAATGCGAAAATTGGCACTACAAAACTCATATATCAAGTCGGTCGACAAAAACAAAGATATCCAAACAAGCGGGAAGTAACTCAGTTGCCAAACTAATAGTACGCTCTTGGCAACTCGCGTGGGGCGCAGTCGATACAAGCGTAATAAATAATGAGTCGCGTAAATAAGTACAAAGTATTTGGCAGGCTCTGTGTCCAGTTTCGAAGGTATAAAGCGGCTGGATGTGGTTAGTAGTTGATCGAACCTATCTACACTAAATATAGCGTTGAGGTTGGAATAAGTAGTTGCGTTAAATAGAGACGTTAATTAAACGTAATAAAATTATTTATTACATATGAGTACTTTTTTCGTCAACTAATTTTATTTAACATCATTTAAAATGGTAAATTGTATTTTATACCCATAACAGTAGGTAATGTAACAGTGTTACCTTATAACAATAAGCGAAGACCTCTAATCACGCAAAGCTCTACACATCATGCACATGCCTAAATTAACAATTGTTATTAAAAGATTAGGTATGTTTGTACCTGTGTACACGTATTACGTATTACAACATACGTACGGCTGAACGTATGTTGGTAAGTACGGTCAAAATACGATTACGACTCTAAATTCAGATAGCTACTTAATATATGACAATAGCTAATGGAAAAGTAATTAAAAAAAACAATATTTACTTATGAACGTAAGTAAAATTAATTTTGAACTCTTATCACTTGATAATAGTTGAAACTAAATATTAGCTACCTTACATAGTTGTAGGACTTTTAAGTATTGTCTACTACGAAAAGGTATGTCACATCTAGTCGCTTTACATCCTCTGATGTCCAGTTAGTCCGCGAAGTAGTACAATAATCGCTAATGGAGCGATGCGGAGCCACCACTCACGCTGCGCTATTGTCTCTGTTATGGGATAATTTGTCGATATTAGCCACTTTATGGGGTTACGGCTTACGTAAATATTGCAGGGAATATAGGGAAAATCGAATATATTTTCGGTCACAGAAATCGTTAATTTTTAGAGAACCTGTCGTATTTAGATTCCATAATCTAAATATGAGAAAAGCTTTCATATTTAGATTATGGACGTATTACGGTCACACTTACATATTTTTGGCTTTTAACACAGCTTTGGTTAAAAAGAAAGTAAAGCGTTTATATAAATGGTATAAAGGTTATATAAGTTATTCAAACTTGATCTTTAGGGATAACAATGTCTCTTTCTATTTCATTTTAATCATAAACAGGAAAAAAGTTTCACATGAATTAATTTCATGCAACTTTTTTCCTATTTGTAATTTACTGGGCCATAGTGTTAAGTCACTACCGCCCAATCAATACCAACCGTTATTGACAGATGTCAAAGCAGAAAAAAATCTGAGGCATTCTTATTTAGTCCTCGGAGATAGCAACGCATCTGTAGTCTACCTCTAGTAAGACTGATTGTATCTACGATTGATTACAGTTATATAGGCAACAGTATATAGCAACCATAGGCAACAGTGAGCACTTATTATCAGAATTGCATAATCATTTAAAACTTTAACCTTATAAAAGGCTTGGCCTGCGCCTTCATAAAATAAAGGGATTTCATTGAATTAGATATTCTATCTTTGAAGTCGATTAAAAGTAATTTTATCGTTGTCAGTTAAATCCAATAGCGTAGTGAAATCAACCGTATCAACACATATGCGTAAGCTGCGAATTGGTATCGCTATGTAAAGGTGAGGTTACACCGAGACTACTTTAGTATGAACGTATCAACAAATTGTCAAAAGAGACGCTTTCTACACTTTCTACACTCATAGCCCCACACTAGGATTTTCTCCTGTGTCGTGGGGGCCATGGACACACAAAGACGAATACACA